>JAANIC010001905.1:313773-330557 GCA_017607545.1 Acromyrmex charruanus
ATTTTATATACAATATTAGAATACACGCAATACATACATTTGGTTTCTTTTACTATGCAACATAATGAAAACATAATACAACGTAACAATAAATAAATTACATCATATAAAAATTATGAACTTAATTATTTACAAAAAATTTTATATACATTACATACTATAGAATATATAAAATATTAAGTTAATCATAAGTAGTAGTAAGCTAGATCAAGGATAATGATCAATGCGGATTCTATTCTTGAAATAAAATAGTTCCAGCACTCACTAGTCGAAGCTTGATCAAGAGTGCAGATTCTGTCTTCTTTCTAGAACAGCATCTATTGGTCAAAGTTAGATAAAGAATACTAATGCGGACTCTGTTCTCAAAGAAAGAAAACAGTCCCAGCACCCATTCGAAACTAGGTCAGGTCATTTGTACTACACTGGATTAGTACACATTAAAACCTGCTTTATGTAAAGCATCTAAATACAGTGGTACAATATAATCAGTTTTGACACTGTAATAATACATATATATTCCTTTAAACAACGTGACAATGTCATGGATTATTTAATCATTTAAAATTTGTTTTTATACTTAACTTTACTAATTTTATATTCAGCAGCTTTTTAATATGCACTAATGTAAGGTAAATAATTGATAGTGCAAATTTAGACATAATGCGAATCCTGCTTTAATATCAAATCGTAATCGATGTTCTTCGTAGCATATCGGTTAAAGATAGTACAAAATTGCAAGAAATATTTACTATTTTAAAAGAGAAATTTTAAAGAAACAAAGTAGATATGGATTTAATGCCTGTGATTCTTCATTGATATCCGCGTCGAGGAATATATATAATACAATTTAATAAAACACTGAAAAATGAGATAATTCGTAAATGCTTTATAGTTTTTTTTATTAATATGCAATTTAAGAATGGATTGATTTTCTTGGAACTTTCTATACAATTTTTCAGAATTTCAGCATAACTTTTTTTAAATTTTCTGAATTGTTATACAAATTTGAACTTTAAAAATGACAAAGCTCCACATTTTTTCCATAAATGTACGATACGTTACGAAAAATATCAACTGATCTTAAAAACATATCTTTAACCAATATGCTACGATACTGAAATGATTTGAACCTTAAAAATAGTATATGTAATAGGACTGTAAAAGTTTCACCTATAAATGAAAAATGCTATTTACGGGTTTCAAGAATATCGGCGCGCAGATCGCTTGAACTGCAAACCTATATAAAATTTTAATGAACATTAAGCACTAACAACATTTCGACCATAAATGGGTTCTTCATTTATAGGTTTTAAAGCTTAAATATATATGCAAAATGTTGAACATTAACAAATACAATTCAAATCGAACCGATGAGAAATCAATTAATCAAGAGGAATAGGCCAAAATATTGAATAATAACTCTTCTGCCAATGCAGGAGTTCCCATTTTGAATTAAGATCAGTCAACATCTTTATAACCGTCAATTATGTAAATGTTTATATGCAAATTTTATTATGACGTCACAAATTCCTTCGGAAAAGTAAATAAAAGTTTTATATAGACTCTCGTTTTCAGTTATAGTGAAAATGGTGAAAAATCATGCATTCACAGAAGAATTAAACGACCAAATATCGGTATTTTAAAATATCAATCAAATATACTACGCAAAAAAATTAAAGGATCACCTAGTCCATCAAAAGTAGATAAATATTCAAAAGAGTGTAACTTCATCAAAAATGGTCGTAACGAGATTTTTAAAAAAGCATTTGAAAGCTTGAAATCTTTACTTTCGAAAAAAAAAAATCTGTAATTGAAATTTTAATATGACTAATCCTTTATGGAGTTGTACGAACACAAATGGATATCCGTTATGAATGCCACCCTTCTGGACATAAAATTTCGATTGTCATTGTTGATTGAATTTATTAATCAAATACAATTTATATTAATCTTTGTTACTATTGTACCTCAATGGAGTTTATATTTCATTCGAGAATAAATAATTTCATACCTGGGACTCTATTCTTGAAAAGAAACGTATACGAAAGTCTAGGAAAAATACTATAGTATACGTAATGTACACTGTAGCATTTCCCTAGACTTTCGTATATGTTTCTTTTCAAGAATAGGGCCCCTGTTTCTTATCGGCATCATGGAATCTTGGTCGCATTCATTGATTCTTTTGCGATATCTGTCTTAAAATGTTGTAAAAGAATATCAATTTGTATGAGTACAGGCTACAGTATGATCATGATTTCCAATGGGATAATGTTAAAATCTTGGATGAAGAGTCTTAGCTATAGCTTAATTTCTGAGATGCTCAATATTAAAAAGCAGAAAAATAGTCTATATTTACAAACTAACACTGAAGGTCTCCATAAGGCATATATATTTATTGTAAATAAATTTGACTCTTCGATACTTACAGTCCGTCTTCTCTCTCAATTCGTGTTGATTCGTATCAGCGAGCGTACATTGTCGACACACTATGTCCGTTTTAAATAACTGTGTTCCACTAAACTGTATATATTTTAATAGGTTTTTGATACTTATAAGGACGTACTTGCTTGAATAATTTACATATGGCTTTTGGTGAATTTTTGTTAGAATTTCGGGATGTTACTTTGATCTGACAGTATTTTTAAAAAGACTTCTTTTTTTATAATAAGATTGGAAACAAGACCGTTTATGTTAAATAACATTACTTTGAATACAAAGCGCTACTACGGTCTGAGTGTTGAGATGTTAAACTAATATATATATATTCATATAAATGAATTAATTTCAGAAATAATAATTGCGTGCCGATATGGTTGTCGGACTTTCAACGCAATCAATCTGAATTATTAATAATCCTCCCAAATTTTCCCAAATTAATCTTAAAAAAACTGTAATAAACTTGCGAAAAATATTGCAATTATTATTTCTGAAATTAATTCATTTATATGAATATATATATTAGTTCAACATCTCAACACTCAGACCGTAGTGACTTCTTTTTTTATCTTTTTCACCGATTAGATTTTTTTCCAAAAGATATGAAACACATTTAAGAGACATTTTCAAGAGATCATTTAGATATCTTTAATATATCTATTATAAATATTTTTTAAAAATATCTTTTAAAAGATCTTTAAGATGTCTATAGATAATTTTTCGAAGTTATACAACGATATCTTTAATAAAATCTTTTTAAACATCTTATAGACATCTTTTATATATCTTGTAGAAATGTCTTGAAGATATCTTTAAAGAAATATCTTTTAGATAACTACAAGACCTCAATGTTTACTGGATAAATATCATGGGAAGAATAAAATACATAAATCAATGAATAAAAAAATTGACATGATTGATATTTGTAACATTACAAATTATAAATAATGTTAAAAGTTATAGTTATTTTTATTAATTCTCGTTAAAGTGAGTAAAACTTTTTTATACATCTCTGTACATTACTTCTTTATAATATCTTAAGATTGTTCTCTTAAAATTATTTTCAGTTTTACGCTTTAATATCTTATTTACTTGTCGTTTACATAATAATTTTTAAATGTACTTAATAATGAAATAATTTCTAAATGTTTATACAATAAATTTATATTTTGTATCGTTTACTTATTATAATAATGATACTCAATGAAAAAAATGTTTAAACATAATAATTTCTTACACCATAAACATTTTACTACAGCTATATTACTGCAATCTTTGATATCGCATGTTATTGAAGTTTTGTCAAAACTAAATTCTACTGGATTTTCAAATTTTTCTGATCTTTCATTTGTATAACCTCTTTTAAACTGTAAATATTTAAATAAGTTGTGATATCACGGGGATGACAATTGATTATGTATCAGAGATTATAATTTTATTACATTACTTTATTCATATAAATTTATATTATTTTTCAATAATAAAACAATATCTGTTTCTTTTAGCAAATTTTTTTCAAACTAAATCCGTAAATATGTAATGGTTGTATTTTCCTTGTAGTGCCTTTTGATATAATCATAAAAGTAATATGTTTTCCTGCAGGTATTAAATCTGAAATAATTGGAACAATGTCCAGTCCATGAATTGATAAGAAGAACCAACTATTAGAACCAATATTTGGAAAATAAGCTTTTTATAACTACATTTTAAAATGATCTCTAAGAAATATAAATGTTAAATTAATAACTATTTTATAGACTGTTATGAGATTCTTAAATAAAATATGAAATATATCATAGAAATGAGATTTATAATTTCATTATATCATTTCGTTTATGTAAATTTATACTTACTTTTTAATAGCAAAACAGTATTTAAAAGTATAGTGTAAAAAGTAATAAGTAAAAGTGATTAAGATATGACGTCCAAGCTCCGATCATATGTGTGGATAGATTTAAAGAAAGAAGGAATAAGAAGGATGAAGCATGGAAGGACGTTAGAGGAGACACTTTATCTCGCATGCATCCGCAGGAAGGGGATGGAGCGAGTCGAACGTATCTTTTATAACTCTGGAATATGGGTCAACGTCCTGAAGGGACGTTATAATACTTGTTTTCAATGAGTAGTACGAACGTCGGTCCAAATTTTGAATAAAGGAACTTAATCTTTATAACTCGGGATCGGACGAGATATGCAATCTCTGACGAGGGATGGGAGTCCGTAGGAGGTCTTACGATTCTAAAATAAATGGAGATTGAGGAACGTAATATTAAAAATATTCTAGTTTATTATTAACCCAAAATTTCTTAATTACCCCTCTTTCTATTAGTATTATATAATATACAGTATTTTAAAGTAAACGTATCTATATTTGTAACATATTATAAGAGAAATCTAGCCTTTTAACAAGAGTTGTATATTATTGGTTGTATCTCTGCATTAGTAACTATTATTTTAACATGTTATAAGAGTAAGCTAGTATTCTTGAATAATCTTATATTTTTAATTCATCTTATAGTATTTATTATTATAAACTAATTACTATGAGTTGTTGTACATTGCGAAACGCGGTTGGTAGCTTAGATCATTAATTGCAGAATTGCTAATTAATTTCATAAAAGATTAGTATACATATTTTTGCCAAAGTTAGATCATGGGCGAGCATGAATCTGCCATGTTTTTGCCAAAGTTATATCATGGGCGAGCATGAATCTGCCGCGTGCGTGCGTGCGTGCGTGCGTGCCTGCCTGTTTGCCTGCCTGTGAACGGAGAGACGAGATTTAGTTCATTTCGTGAATTACAACGGAGGAAGGGGGGAAAAATTACAAAAGGAATTTACGGGAACGAGATAAGGGACGAATAATTGCGGAAGTAGTGCTGGAATGTGAATATGAGGTGGCTGGCCAGTTATGGCATTTCGAATTTCTTGTGGGTCAAAATAATCGAGATCGATTATGTAGGCATCTGGTGGGAGAGGTTGTGTTGCACGTGAAAATCTGTTAATTAAAAATTTAAAAAAGTCAAGATGAATGAGGAATTCGTTTCGCGGTGAATATACAGATATATAAATTAAGGGAGGACTTACTATTACTCAGCAGGTTTTGGCTTTTGCAGTTGGAGGTCCGATCTCTGTGACTGTAGGACTCCAATGGGAGGGTTGACCCAGCGATTTGGAGACTTCGGTCGAATCACTTGATAGTAATAAGATCGCGAATAAGATCGCTTGAGTGAACTGATCGTTGTTCACCATTGAACAGAATTGGTTAAGCGATCTGGTTGCGGACCGGCAGAGTATCGGCTGGCTAAGTAACTTTTACTACTACTAGTCGCAAACCGGCAAAATTTCCTGTCGTAGATGGAATTGGACTGACTGTCTGTTTACGAAGGGCCTCCTTTTTATATTCGCAAGTTAGTAGTGCCGCGTGCAGGTCTTGCATATGTTACTGGTCTAATCTAGAATTAGGATTAAAGATATGAAATGGTTGTGAAATGGGATATTGGGATATATGTCTAAAACAACTTCCATCATTGACCATTTGCCGGATGTTCAATAGTTTAGAGCTGTGTCATTTATTACAGACAACTGTTGTTTCAGTTTGTAATTCTTAATCTATTTATTTCTTCTGTTCCTCGGGATAAAATTTTTCTATTCAACACTTTGTTCAAATATTTATTCCACAACTTCGTCCCGAGTTATTCATCTAAAAAGATGAATATTATTTGGCTCGTCACTATTATAACTTCCTATTATAGAAACAGATGGTCTATCGGTATTACTTGTTAATAATTTTTATGGTGATAACGAAAATTCTAATCGAAGAAAAGAACTGTGAAGTCTGAACGTAACTATATTAAAACGTAACTATATTAAAACTGAAAATAACTTTAAGAGAATAATCTTGAGATATTATAAGGAACTAATGCACAGAGATGAATAAAAAAGTTTTAAGAAGAAATAATAAAAATTATTATAATTCTTATCATTATTTATAATATGTAGTGTTACAAATATCAATCACGTCAATTTCCTTATTTGTTGATTTATGTATTTTATTGTTCCGACGACAATTACTTACAACAATGCATATGAGTATGGATAGCGTATATATGTAAGCGTTAATAATTAATTCTCAAAAATGATGTGTCGTAATGTAACTTTATTACACATGGTTGAATTCGTAAAAAAATAATCTTTAATTTGGTAAAAAAAATTGAAAATTTAAGAAAATTATGGTGTGGGTATTTTGTTAAACAAAAAATTTACCAAATTTCTTTTTCTTTATAACTTTAAAGTACTCTTGAAATCGTACAACTTTTGTTTAAAAATTTTTTTTTATACTTCTGGCAATATTCGCTTCGAAAGAATAATAAGAAATAATTTTGTTTTCAAAAAGGTGTTTCATCCCTTAAATATGAGCACGTATAAAAAAATACATGTCTCTTAGATTTTTGTGTTTAACAATATATTTCATGGAGAATCAAATCGCCTCCGGACAGTTGTGAAACTTTTGTAAGATAAAAAATCCTGTAGAGATATCTCGCTTCGTTTTGGAGAAAATCAAAAAAGATAAAACATATTTCTTATTTTTGTACTTTCTCTATTATTTTTTCGTTGTGTTCATTTATTTTCCTAATATAATATTGTTCAAAACGTTGGCCTCCTGCAGCAATACAAGCATTGCATCAAGTACGAACAACTCGTTGCAGCCAAACACTGATCTGGCGATATTTGGTACACTGCAACCTCGATTCGATTTCTCAATTGTTCTCTTGAGTTGACTGGAATGAATAAACTTCCTAATTCAGGACCTCCCACACAAAGAAGTCCAGTGGTGTCAAATCAGGTGACCAAGGTACTACTACTTCACGTCCAATCCATCACCGTGGAAAATGTCTATCTAGCCAAGCTCGAGTAATTCTGCCATGATGAGCTGGACATCTATCGAGTTGAACCACATTATCAACAATCCGTTGCTGTAGGTGGATATCTTCTAAATAATCAAAGAAATCAGTCTCCAAAAACTCAATATATCTGACTGCATTTAATCTGTCGGGTAAAAAAGTGGTCCCACTAGAGAATCGTTCCAAATTCCGAGCCAAACATTAACAGAAAATTCATGATGGAATCTATTTTCCCTAACAGTCCTAGGATTTTCATGAGCCCATACTTATAATTTCTTTGATTAATATTCCTCTTCTTATCAATATGGCTTCGTTCGTCCAGATTATTTTTGATGGAAATGTGAAGATCCTAACGGATCTTAATGAATTGAAAATGAGCCGGTCTCTCGCAGTCTATTAAAAGTCATTGCAATGACTCGCCGATCCGGCACTCTTCTGTTTGGAAATCGGACATATTCTCGCACCGCCTCCGCAAAGAGAGCATTACCGTGGCAGAAACCATACATAAAAACCATGTCAGTATATTCAACGTTAGAATATGTATACGGTATATTGTGACAGAAGTAATTCACTCGATAGCTTCTAACGACGAATTTATAGGAGAAAGGCAGAAAAAAACAAAGAAAATTTTCACCTGAAAATGGAATTATTATTGTTTTCATGATTTCAGCGACGATAATACTTCAGAGGCAGTACGAGAACGAAGCAACTGTGTTTTGTCTTTTTTGCGATTTTCTCCAAAGCAAATAGCCTATCTCTGCAGGATTTTCTTTTTTTTAGTTTATCGATCCTCTACACGTTCCCGAAATTTAGATATTGAAACCCTGTATATATTTCAATCTTTCATTTCTGCATAATTTCTTACAAAAAATTTCCTGTATTTATATTACTCCTAAGGATGCTCATAATAGTCTATCTAGATGATAATATTATATGAACACTGGCCGGATCATAAGAACATCCGCCACCATTTTAACATTGGATTAAAATAATCAACTTCAATACTAAGATACATAAAACATCAACAAATCCATCAAATATGGTAAAATGCGTAAGAATTTGTTGATGTTTTATATATCTTAGTATTGAAGTTGATTATTTTATTGCAAATATTATTATGGTGGCGGATGCTCTTATTACCCGCCCAGTGCTCNGTAATCATAAAAAACTGCAACGTCATTATTAAGTCGTTTTTGTCAACTGTTTTTATGACTGTAATATTATTATGACGGTTGCCTATTACGGCGGTGTTGTGCGTGTGCAGTGTGTCATAGCCGGCCGTCGCTGTCGCCTTCGGCCTCACTGTCGCCAGTAGCGCGCAAGGTATTCTCACAAGGAGAAAAGGTTCGAGTGACTAGGCCAAGATGTGACTATTTATAATGTATTTACACTAGCTATGTACAGTGGAGGTAGCCCTAAAGAGGTACTTTGTGTGGTTTTAAAAAGGGCCGTGACGCGGTGTCTACCGCGTTACATGTTCGCGAAACGAGATTGATGATTTGCAGCGTGTCCACTTAGCGGGGCCTCAGCTATTGTTGTTGCAGTCGACTTCGATGGAGTGGATAGGCGGCAGCAGGAAGGTGACTCTCCTTCGCCAGGCCAGCAGTGTCCCCGGTGGCGTATACGGGGAGAGTTGTACTTGCCTCAGCTTCTGCGGCGTTTCTCACTTGTTCCCCAACGTCTGTGTGTCGGTGGTGGTCCTAGGCGGATGTCATAGGCAGCGATGAGACGGCGGCCGGAATGACGCGGTAGTTTGACGACGTATATCTCCGAAGCCGTCAGTCCCACGTGCTGAGGAGTACCCGGGACGGCCGTGTGAGTCTCAGGCGCTGCGGTGAAACGTCGAGCGGGATGAGTCTCCACCTTGCAGGTGACGGTGAGCGTGAAGCTTCCCTCTCTGGCTGCGCCTACAGGCTGCTATCGCTTCTCTACGAGGCCAGGCTGCTCCTCCGCTTGCTACTGCTGTGGCCGGGTGGTGCCACTGCTACCTGGCTGCTGCTGGGCGGCGCCTCTACTGTCCGGCTGCTGCTGGATAGCTGTAGCTCGTCGGCCGGTAGGCACTTTCGATCGTCTCGAAATGTGTTCCAGCTTGGTAGCCACATTGGTTAAATACGTGCTCGAGAGTGCAGTGAGCGTATCTTCCTTCGTTCCGGCAGGCCTTATATCTCCCGCCGAGCGGATCTCGAGCGCGGGTTTTCGTTAAACGCGGCAGTCCCCTGGCTGAGCTGCGGTACTCGCGCATGTGTCGCGTACGACTGGTTGCCATGCAGGTGGCGGTCTTGTGGCATAAGGAACCGCCACACACACACACACACACACACACGCGCGCGCGCGCGCACACATACACATATATATATATATATATATATTATATATATATGGGGCATTCTTTATCAAAAAGGTCACCCTCCCCCCGTCCAAAATTCAGAGGGGCCTTCGAGATTCGCTTTGGACTTAAATTGTTGCTTGAGATGACCACTTTAAAAAAAAAAATGTGACCTTTTCGTGAAATCAAAATGGCGTACTCAAGATGGCTGTCAAAATGAACAAAGTCGAGCGGAAAAAAAAGATGATAAACCTTCAGAAGAACTGCATGACCTGAAAAATTAATGGCAGCAAATTTTTTCACGTATTTTTGGCTGCTGAAAACGAATCTGATAATAAAATTTAACATTTGGCCATGTTTTGGCTGGCATTTTGAAAAACCTATAAAAAATTCGCTTTTTTGCATATATCTCGGAAAATATTGATTTTTGAAAAAAAGTGTCAACAAAAAATGAACTTGGAATTCTCCACAAAGAAGGTCCTACGCATAATTTTTTGTAATTTTAACCGTTTACGCGTAATATGACTTTGAATTACAAGACTCTTTCAATTAGGCTATATAAATTGTACAGAGTATGCTGCACAATCGAGAAACATTCTGTTAAATACATTACATACGATAAGTGCATTATTTGTTGAACAACCATCCCGCTGTAACCACATTCTAATATGTGGCTCAATGGAACTTCGTCTAATAATATTTGTAATTCATCTCTTAAAGAATTTGCATATTTTTATCTATTTAAATTTCCTTCCAAAAAGTGGATCAATAATGCGATTTCCAATAATAGCACACCAGACATTTACACTCCATGGATGTTGCTGTTGTATTTGTACAGCCAATGTGGATTGTCAACGACCCAATAATTTATATTGTGTGTATTTAACTGTCCATGATTTGTAAAAGATGATTCGTATGTAAACAACACATAATCGAAGAATTGATGATCAATCTTAACTGATGTAGGACTCTGCAGAATCTTTGCCTATTTTGAAAATCGTTACCACCAAAAGATTGACGTAACATATGCGATAAGGATGAAAATTATTAGGCGTTCCAACATTTTCCAAACACTTTTAGTAGTTTTAAATCACATTGAGTGGTCTCAAAAATTATTGAAAATGCGAAACAATCATTTATTTATCGCATTCAAAAATGTATGGAAGTTAATGGCAATCATCAAATATTTTCTGAACTAAAGTATATAAATATTTTCATTGAAAACATTTAAGTATGTTAACTCTTTTTTTTTCATATAAATGTAATTTTTTTGTGTCCAAGGTCATCTGAAGAACATATCATATCTGGTTGGATTTGTTTTTTTATGAACTACATTACTGCATTAATGAAAATATGCTATTTCATTTTAAAAAATCGTAATAATTTTGAAATCTCAAAAACTATGACTTTGAGAAAAATTTTTTGCTCATCATAATATGTATCCCTGCCAATCGAATAACTTTTCCCTATAGTATTTTCCTATATCATTAAAAACAACAGAGCTATTTTAAATGATAAAGTTAGAGGAAACACCCTGTATATGAACATGTTTCATATATAATATAACCATATGTATGTGTTAATATTTTTATATACGAATATTTTGTACACATTCTTCTTCTTCTTGTAAAAATTGTTTACTGAGTAGATTTTTTGTAAAAGATTTAAGTTATTGTTATAAATAGATATATCTTAGTATATAATATTTAATCTTAATACAATAAGGTCCTGCGCACAATGAAGGAAATATTAGGAATAAATATAAAAAAGTAGGAATAAATATTAATATTTCAACCTATCAGAAATCGTGTAACTTCGGTGTAACTAATATCTGATAGGTTGAAATCTTAATATTTATTCCTATTCCTAATATTTGATATATTATGCGCAGGCCCTAATATAGTTGTTAAATTATAAAATAGTTGTAGAGGAAAGCCGCCTATTATGAGATGGGCCTAATATGAGATATCGGTGTTTCCGCTAATAAACGCTATCTATCTTGGTTCCACCACGAATTTATTGCTCTTGGATTGAAAACTATTTAAAATTCATTGTTAGGTTATGCCCGTAATCATTGTAAAAAAATACTTTAGAATTTGGATGTCTTCCAGTTTTATTGAGATAAAATATCTTTAAATCTTGTTTATTATTTAATAAATAAATATTTGGCAATATATTCATGTAATGATAGAGTAAGATCGTACTAATAGAAAAATACGGGATATTTTGAATTGCTTAATTACAAAAGTTAGATTTAATGATCGTAAAACTGGAAATAATATAAGATATCCAGAGTATTTTTAATATGAAATAACCTATGCAATGTCATAGTTGCTAAAGTATAAATCTTATTGTACAATAATAAAAAGGACAACTGCAATGATCATCGAGTGCTTATTTGCGATATTTGGTTTCAACTATCTGAAGACAAGTCTTAAGTACATCGCATGCTCATTTTGCACGCACTAACTGTGTTTGTTTGTATTTTACAAACACTAAGTTTTTTAATTGCAATACTGATATACTTTGCGTTTTATTATCGATTTCTCGGGGCATCTCATATTAGGAGTACAATTTTATGACTTTGCAATTTGCTCACTTTTTACATTTTTTTTAAATTAAAAAAGAATAGAATTGAAATAAAATTTTACATAACATTATCCTAAAGCTTATTAAATTCTCTGCAAAATAATCTATTATTCTATTTAATTCTGCCCATATATTTCTAACATTTACCCAAAATGCACTCGATATCTCATAATTGGAGTCTTTCTTCTATATATGCCTGCGTATGTAATGGTGATGATAATGGGAATTTTATGAAAATTTGCTTAACAACAATAAGAATAATAATAAATTATAATTTTGTAAAATTTTACAGCAAAGATGTACGACTACCCGTTCAACTGCAACGAGCTATGGCGGCGGAAGCCGAAGCTGCACGTGAAGCACGCGCTAAAGTAAGGCAATGTATAGTATAAGAAAAAAAAGATAATTATGCATATTAGGAGCGACCTCATAGATTTTAATGATCTTGACATTGTCAAGGCCATGACCTCAAATCACTTTCAATAGATTTTAGTTGTCGCTCATTATTCGCTAGTTATGAACAAAATAAGTCTAAAAAGTAATATCTTTTTTGTACTCATTCTACTACATAAAACAAAAATTCTGTTTTAAAATAAATCCCTCTCCTCACTAAGGACATACGACTTTCCATGAGAAATGAGTTCAATTCCACTTCCCTTTGCCAAGGAGCGCATGACATTCCACGCGAGCGAATTTCACCCTACCTTCCCCTCGGTCAACGAGCGATCGAGTTTCACGAAGCGAGTTCTGAGCAGAGGGATAGATGAAGTGGACCTCGCTTCGCATAAAAAGTCGGACGTCGCTTGGCACGGGAGAAGATGGAGTGAAACTCGTTTCGCGTGAAAAGTCAAACGCCCCTTCGCGGGGAGGGGGGGGGAGTGGGCTTTGTTTCGCGTGGAAAGCTTATGCCTACTGTAAACTGGACGCGATGAACAATGAACGACAAGTACTATCCAATAAAGGTTCTACTTTTTCTCTCATGAGGAAAGCGTCATAACAGTACAATATTCCTAAAAGCACTTTATTTTTAAAAAATCGAGGTGATCGTGGAACTAATTATTCGACCAAGGCCAAAATCAATTTTATCTTTCGAAAATGAAAATAAAATTGTAACATGAATTTTACAATGTTTTGATGCAAAATGTCCTGTGACCAAAACGCAACTTTTAGACAATGTGAAACTCTATTTTGAAATTAGTAAAAAAACTTCTCCATTTAAAGATAATCAATCAGGAAGACACTTGGGTTTGACAGCTTTTTAAAACATTATCCTCGAATTTCGGAACGGGTGAGCCAAAATTTAAGCGATGCTCATAACAACAAAGGAAAGATTCGAGCTTGATTTACTGAAATACGACATCATTTCGAATTTAAAAATCTTATCGATCCACATGTGTTTAATTGTGATGAAAATGCTTTTTTTTTTAAATCCAAGCAGAGATCGTGTTCTTGCCAAAAGGGATCAAAAGTGCATAAAGTTATGACAGTGATAAAAAGATCTTGATCGTTCTATATACCGTAAATGCTGCTAAAAACATTCCACCGTCAATGATTTTACATTGGTACTCACGAACCATTCGATGTTTCCAGTAAAATATCTTGTACAATCCTATTAAGTAAAATATAATTTTCTTCTATAATAAAAAATTATTTATTATTTGTCCAATAATTGGGTAATACTTTTATGGACACAGAGACACATCATTTATTTGTCCAATAATTAGGACGTTTGACTCATATTATGTTTATAACTAAATATAATTTACATTTGAGGCAAATAACATATTCAATAATAGATCTAGTTTCAGAAAACATCTATTTTTATTAGGCATTTATAATAAACTATTATAAAATTTTTATGTTTATCCATTTTATGTTTGTCCAATAATCGGTACATTTATTTTATGTATATAGTAGAAATGTAACATTATTTTTTAAACTTTTTTTGTTAATAACTTTTTAACGAATAACGAGTGATGGCTAAAATCTGTTGCATGACTAAATATAAATTAATTCCTAAAGACTTCTTAATGATACAAAATGGTTGAATATAACAGAGCAATAGGAATCAAACACGGTAATTCTTGTGCAAACCAATACAGTTAACAAAACAACTTTATTAATAATTAATCCATTTACATGTTTTGGCTCACTTTTGAGCCATCCTCAGAGACAATATGATGTTGCAATTACAAAAAATTTTTTTACAAACTAATTCATTTCAGTGAGCTACTTCTACCTAAACGGAAACTATATATAAAAACGAACTTTAATAACAATCTAAAATGTATTAAAATTATTAACAGTAAATTTGTTGGGGGAGGGGGGGACAAAAACGATTTATTATAAAATAATAGAAAGTAACTCATTAAAACAAAAATTCACTATATCACAAACACTTAAATTCTATCGATTTAGTAAAAAATCAGTCTTTGATCATTCTTAAAATTCTTAATGTCTCAATCACTTTCCAATATTTAAACGGACTATAAATATCGAAGCGTTGTTATTACCAACTAATCAGTGTACTTTATTTCATTAAGATTAAATTATTAAAGATTCAGTTTTGGTTTTAATGTCCGTCTGGATTATAATTAATATCAGAGTTTTCCTTCTTTTTCCTTTTCTTTGCGATTAACGTTTTAGGTGTTAAAAATTATTCATTAATTTCAACATAATTGACACTGATTTGCTGAATGGTGAAAGACTGATTTTTGACTAAACCGATAGAATTTAAGTGTTTGCGATATGGTGAATTTTTGTTTTAGTGAGCTACCTTCTATTATTTCACAATAAATCGTTTTTGCTTCCAACAAATTTACTTTTAAATTTACCTTTTAATAATTTTAATACATTCTAGATTGTTATTATTGCATTCTAGATTGTTATTAGAGTTCGTTTTTATATTATAGTCTCCGTTAATAGATAGATGTGGCTCACTAAAATGAATTAATTTGTAAAAAAATTTTTTGCATAATAATTACAACATCATATTGTCTCTGAGGATGGTTAAAAAGTGAGCCAAAATGTGGATTAATTATTAATAAAGTTGTTTTGTTAACCATTTATATTTATTAATACAGTTGTTCTGTATTGGTTTGCACAAGAATTACCGTACTTGACTCCTATTGCCCTGTTATATCCATCCATTTTGTAAAACCTATTGAATGTAATTCAAAATCATAACCTTGATAACATATGTCAAGGTGATTAAAATCTGGGAGATCGCCTCTAATATGCATATTTATTTTAAAAAATTATTTTAAAATTTAGAAGTGGCTTAATAAATATAAACACAGATAAAAGGACCATACCACAAAGGACTATAACACAAAATGTTTTTAGCGAATGTCATACATTTTAGGTTAATCATATAAAGATCATAAATATTTCGACCATGATCTATCTTCAATATGTCAATTAATAAAATAATTAAATTAATAGAATAATAAACAGTACAAATACATAAAAAGAATGATGGCAGTTTAGACCAAAATTTGTCCTAAAAAAAGAAAAAAATTTGTTTAGTTTTTTTATTATATTATATAATTAAATAAAAAAAATAAAAAAAATTTTTTTCTGAAGTTTGAAACCATGCAACTTTGATTTCAAACATTTTTATTCATCTCTTACAATTTCGACAATATTCGCTTCGAAAGAGAAACCGATTTTATTCGAAGGAATGTTTTACCTCTTAAAAATGAAAACGGACACGTATAAAAAAATACGTGTCACTTATTTTTGTCTGGAGAATAACATACTAAAAGCTCATTAAGATCGAAAGGGGACAGTTGGGTGCCTTACCTTAAGATATCCCATTCAGTAACTACCACGCGATGTATCTTTGATAAAGCTAATGTTGTGGAAAAGTATTATAGAAATGCACGCATGCCCACACAGGTAGGTATGGACATTCATCTCATGTTTTGCTCATGTTATTATATGCCATGTAGCACTGACTTTTACATTGCAAAAAAGTTGCAGTTTTTAAGGCCATTATAATAAAAAAAGAGATTTCTTGTTCAGTTACTATTTGTTCATCGGGTAATATATTTTGCTGCAAAATAAAGCTTACAATTCTCGAAAGTCTGAGGAACTTTGTGAAAATATAATTCTTCTTTAAAGAAGAAAAATTGCATTTTTACAAAGTTCCTCGGACTTTAGAAAATTTTAAACTTCACATTTGAGTTCAGCACATACAAATCTAAATAAAGATTGATCGATTTCATATTTCGATTTCTCTTTCGAAGCGAATATTGTTGAAATTGTAAGAGATGAATAAAAATGTTTGAAATGAAACTTGCATGGTTTCAAACATACTTTAGAAAAAAATTTTTTTTATTTTTCTTATTTATTATAATTATATAATATAATAAAAAAACTAAAAAAATTTTTATCATAGGCAAATTTTGGCCCTAAATTGCCACTGTTATTTCAATCATATAATTTAAGCTATATACATTGTTATATAAATTCGCGATAAGAATACAGATTATAAAATTTACTTGATTATAATATAAAATCTTGAAAA
>JAANIC010001905.1:330591-394218 GCA_017607545.1 Acromyrmex charruanus
TATTGCGGGTTCTTTGATCTTCAATATTTACACATTTTATAATTCTTTATTATTGAATTATTGATTGCTGTGCGAAACTCAAAATTTCCAGATTTCATTTAAAGAAAAATTAATGTATTGTTTAAAAAAGAAATGAATATATTAAAATGAATCAAAAATTTAAAATTATTTTTATTGCAACACAGGGAAAATCGAGGTTGACAAAATGCTTATAACTCAAACAGGACGTAACAAAAAAACCTCTTTTTTTGACTGTAGTATTACAGATGTAATATTAATTTGTTCTGCAAAAAGGATTTGCATTAAAAGCATTATATATATATAATTTATAACAACTTTTAAGAAAATGAAGTTGATGAGTAAATTTTTCTTATTATATTATGATATTTTATCACATATTTTATTGTCTGACAAGTCTTTGGCATTATTAATCGCAATATTCCTGTAGTCATAGAAAATGACATGTCTTAAAAAATTTTTGCAATTCAATTAATTCATTATTATCCTGACAAAATTTGTGAAAACAATCCCTTTTAAAAACAGCTATGTGGAGTAGATTGACCAAAATTAGAGACTCTCTAATTAGAGTCACGACAAGAAACAATTAGAGCCGACTTCTGTATGTAGGGTAGTAATTTTAACAAAAAATCGATAAAACAGAGAGAGAAATATATTAATATCTCTGTCTAACCTTAACGCCGCGTTAAAGTCAGACAGAATAGTATAATTAGGTGGGTTCTAATCAACTATGTGTTAGTGCGTATACGTATAAGCTGTATATGCGTGCGTGCGTGCGTGCGTGCGTGCGTGCGTGCGTGCGTGCGTGCGTGCGTGCGTGCGTGCGTGCGTGCGTGCGAAGGAGTTAGGGAGAGGGAAGTGCCTCACAGATGTTGGAAAGGGGGAAGCGCGTCACCGGGGTCCATGGTAGAAGAGAAAGGGTTTGTTTCTTCTCGTTCGCTCTCTCTTTCACCCGTTGCGTTCTCTCTGTAACCTATTGTCCTCTCTTTCTCCTACCCATTATAGGTTGCAGTTCCCTCTCTTCCACCCTTTACAGTCCTGTATTTATTAGGTGTTGGAATTAATTCCGTAGCGTTTTTTTAATGAAAGAATGTTATTTATTTCACATGAGCATTAAAAAATACATTAATGAAAGTACTTCCCATCACTTTCTACTACTTTTGACCATCTTTCTGGCAGTACATGAATCCCGCGTCGGAAAAACGACGTGTCTTTTGAGGCTATCCAAGAATCGATCCATTTTTGAGCTTCTTCGTAAGAATGAAAGCGCCGGTCAGCTAGGCCATGTGCCATCGAACGGAATAGGTGAAAATCGGAAGGAGCTATGTCAGGTGAATACAGCGGGTGGGGTAGAACTTCCCATTTAAGCGTTTCCAGGTAGGTTTTTACTGGTTTTGCAACATGAGGCCGAGCGTTGTCATGTAACAAAATCACTTTGTCATGTCTTTGCGCGTATAGCGGCCGTTTTTCTTTTAAGGCTCGACTCAAACGCATCAATTGAAGTCGATAGCGATCCCCCGTGATAGTCTCGTTCGGTTTAAGCAGTTCATAATAAATTACCCCCTGCTGATCCCACCAAATACAGAGAAGAAGCTTCGAGCCATGGATATTTGGTTTTGCGGACGATGTGGATGCATGGCCGGGCTTACCCCACGATTTTCTACGCTTTGGATTATCGTAGTGTATCCACTTTTCATCGCCAGTCACGATACGGTGCAAAAAACCTTTTCTTTTCTGCCGTTGAAGCAGTAGTTCACACGTGCCAAAACGTCGTTCGACGTCTCTCGGCTTCAATTCATACGGCACCCAATGTCCTTGCTTCTGGATCATTCCTAACCCTTTTAAACGTTTTGAAACAGTTGACTCATCAACTTGTAATATTTTTCCAAGTTCTGATAGCGTCTGAGATGGGTCTTCATCGAGTAATTGCTCTAATTCTTTGTCTTCAAATTTTTTCGGTGCGCCAGAACGTTCTTTATCCTCAAGTTCAAAATCATTATTTTTGAAGCGTCGAAACCAGTCTCTGCATGTCGTATCCGACAGAGCATTGTCACCATAAGTCTGAACAAGAATTCTATGCGCTTCAGCTGCAGATTTCTTTTGAATAAAGTAGTGTAATAAAATTCCCCGCAAATACACTTTATTCGGCACAAATTTTGACATATTCAATGAATTATACAGTGTTGTTATTTATGATTTCAAGAAAGGTTATGTACGGCAAATGACGTCCTATGATAGATGTTTACAATGTATACAGAACTATAGGTAACAACGAAATAGTGTACTGCTTGTGCTATCTCTTGTAAAACGCTACGAATTAATTCCAACACCTAATATTATTTGCGCTCTCTCTTCCTCCTGTTGCACTCTCTCCCACGTTGTCTTTTGTTCTTGCACGAGATTTAATTAAATAGATATGGCAATTACGATTTTTAATGATACGACTTGGCAACTAATTATGATAATATTTTTATCACTTTTTAATAATATAATCTAGTAACATTAATTATGATAATATTTTTTTTTAGTAATGTATTACAAAAATGATCAAGCGAGCTTTCTTATTGACTAATTCAATACTACTACGAAGATACGAAGAAGAAGAAATGGTGAAGATATATAAGGGATAAAATTTTATTTTAGAAGAAAAGAATATATTTTTTAACATACATTTATTTATTATCTGTAATGCAGTATATACAATATAATTTAAACCATAGACTATTAGTTCACATTCTATAATAGAATTTTTATCATAAATTTTGTACAAATTGTTTACAGCATCGTTTTTATTAGTAATACAATTTTGTCTTAAAAATGACGCAAAATATTTGAATTTCTTACCATGCGTATATTGATTCAGTTCATAGAATACATGTTAAACATATTTTTCAAGCTCAAATAAGAAAAGCACAGTTATTGATTTCATGTACAAACATTTGCCATTTAATGTTAATTTTACGGTATTCGTATTTATATTTTAACAAGTTCCACATTTAGATCTTGATTCGGTGATGATAACTGCATTAGATAGGTTGACTGCATTAATCGCTCGATGTCTGCACGCCTCTCGATGGACGTCTTCCACGTAACATGAGGATGAAAATAACCTAATTTGACAATAACTTGCTCGATAAATTACAGTAAATTACTCGATAATTTTTAAGGACTTAAAATAGTAATTTTAAAAAATTAAGAAAATAAAGTATTTGATAAAATATTTGAAAATAAAAATTTGATATAAGAGCATTTAGTCATTCCCGTCAGGAAAAAACTCATGATTTTACTATTAAAAGTATCATTGAAAGTGAATGGCGTTTTCAATAGTATTGTATTTTATAGCAAGCTGAATGAGTTTTTGCCAATGGTAATATTTTATCACTGAGGATTTTATCACTGGCTAGTAATGTTTTCAATGGTATATTAATTTTATAATTTGATTGCTGAAATAAGTATTATTATTGATTAATATTTTATTCCAGAGTACACATCATAAAATTATGAAAAAAAAAGTTTTTCCCTAAATTCGGGAACTAATTTTATAGCGCTTCGAAGCGGTTACCCATCCGATTGCATACTGCTATCCACTATCTATCCTTGACTTCTGAAATCGTATGGAATCGCTGCACTTTGATGATCCACGAACATCTATATAATCATGGATAGCTATGATACATCTGTTCAATATATGATCCTGATGAATAGAAATTTGTCCAGTTTTACTGAACATCCAGTTAGCTACTGTCTAATATTTAATTTTAATGTAATAACGATTATTTTTAGGTTAGGAAATCATACGCTGTAGTTTTATAGTACCAGTTATCATGTATACCGTCTTTGACTAGACAGTCTCTCTCTTCTGTCAATAATATGCCGTATTGATACGGTACGGATTATGTACGATGATGTACCAAAATAGTATGCAATACAGGTACAGGTTAATACGTTGTACTATAATATCATGTACACTTTTTGTACTGCTACCATATAGTTACACCACCTCGTGGCAGTACAGTAACAGTACGGTAGCGGTATTTTGTGCGGATATCGTGAGATATCGCACGCTTATCTGGGGTAATATTTTACTATTAAAAATTTTATCACCTGATAAAATCTTCAGTAGTAAAATATTGCCATTGGTAAAATTCCATTAAAAGCATCACTGAATTATATAAATGAGTAGCTTTCAATGCTAATGATATTCCTATTGACAATAATCCAATGGCAAAATATTATACTGATCGAATGATATTCTTATTGATGCGTATCCAATAATAACTAATATACCATTAGTCAAATGATATTCCTATTGGACTATATCCAATGATAAAATATTTTACCATAGACCGAATGATTTTCTTATTGAACGCTTCAAGTAGTAATCATTCGATAATGATAATGCTGTTGAGCATTATCCGTATAATTTTATCATTAGTTCAAATGATTTTACTATTGACTTAAATGATAATACCATTGACACTTTTCACGACGGATTAACTCTTATGAAAATAAAAATTGGAGCGTAAATCGGATATAATGGAAGAGTAACAGTACGAAACTTCTAGAAAGCAAAAATTGGAACAATGAAATATAAAAGAAACATTTAGCTACTTTCACATTTTGATGTTTTAATTTTCGCCTTCTAGAAGGCTTTTTGTTTACCCTTTTGTTACTCTCCCATTACATTCGATTTATGCTCTGATTTTTATTTTCATTAGGGAAGTTAAAAACGCTTTGTTAACTAAAATTTTCTTGTTGATACTATATATTGATGTAATAATAATTAGACAACCAACAACTGACAACGTTTAAGGCAGGAATGACAAATCAGGGACGGTTTACGACGGGAGTGGCGCACTTGCATACAATTCAATTGCACACGCCACTCACATCGGTCTGTTCCTAGTAATTTTTCACTGCTTCGCCAATAAGAGATTATATTATTTTTAATTAATTAATTAGTAATGTGGACAATTGATATACACCCGTTTACGATATCGCGAGCATATCAACAGCATCAGTCGGCAACCTAGTGCGACAAGTAGCCACACACTTAAGCATGAGCCTATGTCATATAGACACGTTTTGATTAAATTATATGTTTAGATTTCATTAATAGCTCTGTTATTCAATCAGTGATTCCTATTAAGAATATTAGAAGAATGTTGTTTTATTTTATATGTAAGTAGGGAAATCTCGTTCTTATAAAGCATATAATTTCGCCTATTCTACCGGAAATGGAAGTCAATATCACTTTTACATATCAGGCATGTATCTTATATCTTGTGTACATTATACTTGATGAAAAAATGACACTATTGTCCCGTTAATTAATAATATTAATCAAACACGTACATCATATGTGATATAAAAATGACGCTACTGTCCCGTTAATTATTTATATCAATCAAGCACTGTGTCATAAGTATGAGAGAGCGATAAGTATATCAGATAATGAAAGTATTTCTGTGCTTCTCATTAGAATTTGATAATATGAATCTTTCTTATTTACAATTTCTTACATCATAAGATCAAATATAATACAAATCGGATCGATAATCAATAGATAAGATGTTTTTTGCGTACTTCTGTCTGATCGATAAAATATTTTTAACCAGAATTCTTTTTCATAAATGATATATCATGCACACCTCCTAGATAAATCACATACATTTTTACAATACAATAAGCGTCACTGCAAATATTTTTGTACGCAGTAATTTTTTGAAGAATATCATAATTGCGAACATTTTGTCATATAATAATCATGTTAGTATAATAATGATATTAATACTAATAAAATGATGTATTTTATCATTTTTTCTTAGACATTTATTTACAAGTAGCTTTATAATACAATTACCTCTATCTATCATAAATATTTTTAAAAATAATAATTTTTTTAAAAAGTTCTGAAAATTGCTGCCAATATAAAGTTTGAAGGGTGAAATCAGGCCTCATGTGTGAAGCGATTTTTAGCTTTCTCCGCTATATCTCGAAAATTACTTGAGATATAAAAAAATATTTTATACAAAAGTTTTACAATAAAATTACCTTTATTTATTCACATTAATGATATTTTTTTAGAATAATTATTTAACAATTTTTTAAGAAAATTTTGAAAAAAAATTGGTAAATAATTATTCTAAAAACTCGAATAAATACAGCTAATTTTGTTGTAAAACTTTTGTATAAAACATTTTTTTATATCTCAAATAATTTTCGAAATATAACGGAAAAAGTTGAAAACTGTACCGCTGTACACATAAGAAGTCATTTCACCCCTGCAAACCGTTTTTTAGCAGCAATTAATATTTTCTAAATTTATCTCTTTATGTAAGCTACAAGTTCACAAAGTTTCATTAAAATCATAATTTGATACCTCAAGAGGTTCTCTTGTTAGACACTTTATCGCAACGAATTTATACGAAAATTGACACAAACGTGCGATTGCGTGTATCATAAATTGCGTGAAATATTAAATAATTATATTAATCATTTAATTATAAATTGACATTTAATTATATAGAATTAATAAAATAGTCGTTGAAGAAATCTTCGATCGGACTGTCGTATTTTTTATTAAATCATTGACTGGATTCTCGATAACAACCGAAGAATCAGTAAACCAAATTTTTATATTTTGGACTTCTAAACTTCTGACTGAATACCTATTTCGATTTTTAATATTCTAACGCAGGAATACGTAAAATTAGATTAAAGCAACAATTTTATTATGTATTACATGTAAGTTTATGACTTTGTAAGGGGTTATATATAAAAATGTTATTATTTATTATCACTGAAGAGGACTTTGTAAGTCGAAACGTTTGATGAATTTTGTAGCGCTGTGCGTAAGAGAAATTAAAAAACGAATTTAATTTTTTACGTTTAAGAGCAGCTTATAAGAGCAGCATAAGTCTTTATATGTAATAAATACGTATATTATATGTAATAAGTAGCTTGTAACTTTTTTTATTGATTTATAATAAAATATTAATGACAACGAGTAACATTAAAGTTACAAATAGAGAACTCTGTGATATTTTGCTTACGTACAAAGAGGCAAATGAGTCATTGGTACGCGGTGTAATTTAAATGACCAAGAAGTCGATGGTGTATGCGACAAGCTTTCTGATATTTTATACTAGCATTCAAAAAAAAAAGAAAAGTAGCTTTTTATATAAATGATATTTACGAGAAAAAGAATGAAGCTTGGTTGCAATGTTACTTTACTGCAATATGGAGACTGTACGATGCGAAAGACATACTAAAGATGATTTTGAAAAGTGCTCTACTTCCACGAAACGAAAAATACTGTCACTCCGCAAAAATTATTCTGAAGTTGAAATTGAGCATGACTTTTTACAAAATTTGCGCAATAATGGGAAAAAGAAGTTAGCACAAATAATAATCGAAATGATAACAAAAACTAATGATGACATTTTAAGCTTTTAAAAGAAAGAAAATATCATTCCATTCACAGAAAGCGGAGCTGTTGAGTTAATTGAAGATATAAAATTAACAAAATTTCAGTATGAGACAATTCGGCAACAAACGAAACAGCGAAATGCCGATATTTTTGTTCCGCAAAAATCTTTCAATCACTAAAAAATCACAATGCTACTCTAAAGAATCGACAATAAGCGTTAGCGAAACAGATGTAAAGATTAAATTAAATTAAAAAGATTACAAGCATTGTTAAACCATATAGCATCACGAATACTAAAAATTGAAAATGTAAATGTGTTCCTGCCGATTTAGAAACTGAGAGTTTTACTATGTTTTTTATGCTCTAAGCACAAAGTGGGACTGTGATGGAGCATCCGATCAGAAACAATACAAACAGAAATTCTGTGATGATCACATATCCGATGAGAATATTTTTATGGTGTCAATGGTTCCAATACGTCTGGAATTAGAAATTTCGGTGTTTTGGAATAATCTTCATTCCAGCTTCCACAAGATATTGTAGATCTATACAATTTGAATTTGCTACAAAAACGGCGGAAAAAATTAGACATGTAGTTAACTCTATAGAAGATGAAATTGACCAGCTGGTGCCAATATCAGTTTCTGTAAATAGAATCAATTATGTGGTAGCTCATAAAATGATGCTCACAATGGTAGGTGGAAAGGTATATCAAGCTCTTTCTGATATTGCGTCTGCAACAATATGTTATATATGCAAGGCAAATTCCACTCAAATGAACAACTTAACTGCTACGTACGAAATTGGAAATCAATACCAATTTTCAGTTCGGACTTTCACCTTTGAACGCATGGATACGTTTTATAAAGTGTCTTCTCCATATAACGTATCGCTTAGATTTTAAACAGTGGATTGCAAAAACGCCCGAACAAAAAGATTTAATGAAAAAAAGAAAAGAAAATATCCAATGATGGTTTAGAAAGTGAAAAGGGCTTAATTGTTGATGTACCAAAACATGGTTCAGGAACATCAAACGACGGCAATATTACATGATTTTTCCGAAAATTAACATCGACAATCATAGGAATTGATCAAAGCCTAATAAAACAATTCGGTATTATTCTCCATACAATAGCCTGTGGAGAAGAAATTGATTCGCAGAAATTTGAAAGCTATGCTTTAGAAACTGTCAAGATATTAATACATAAATGACGCAAAATGTTTTTCTGCGGATTTGGCTAATTTTTGGATATGTTGTAGTTCTCCTCATTCTGAACAAATATCTCAATGGGCAGAACTTGATCCTATAAGCTGTCCGTATTAGAAGCCTTGAAAGATCCAGATTTTATATGATTACCGAACCTTTCAAGGTTTGTAGCACGGAAACTCATAGGATCAAATTGTGCCTATTGTAACTCACTTCCCATGATAAAAAGTTGGTAAAAAGTTGGGACATCCACTAACATTTATCTTGTATTTTTGAAATTTTTGTCGCCATATTAAATCCGTCATTTTGAATTTTGAATATCTGATTTCAAATTCGGATTTAACGAGTGTAAAAACCTTAATATTAAAAGTATCAGATAGTTCTGAAAAATTTTTAAACATTAATTTTAAAACATTATCGCCTGAAAGCGCGAGTTAGCATTAAAATGTTAACATTAAAAGCAAAATGAAAAACAAATTAAGAAATCGGCTTGAACAATTTCTTCACGATTATATGAACTTTTATTTAAAAAAAAAAAAAAACATTTAAATCGGTTGAGTATTTTTGGCTAAGTTATTTTGAACCAAAATATCAAGTTTTGCTCCACTGTGCAGCGGGGCGGCGATGATAGAGCCCCAGTGATATGTGACGTATGACAGCACGTATCATTAATGTTGATGTTTATGTAAACAGTTAATGTTTATGTAAACATTGATGCCGTCGACTCTGAGACTTTACCCATACTGCCCTCTCCCCCGCGCCCTCTCCACCTGAGTCAAAATCCCTACTATCATCCTACTACTTAACTATTGAGATCTTGGATGCTGATTACGAAGGTATCTTTACGTAATTTAGATATTACTTGTACTGTGCGATGTGGAAAACATGTTAAGAATTGAACGTTACAGAATGTGTTTAAAATATATAATTGATGGTCGCAATGCCAGAAAGAAATATATTAAGTTTAAAATAAAATATGAGATTTTTTAAATACGTTTTAATTTCTTTCCCCGTTCCCTGTAATTAAGAATCAATAATGATAGCTGTTGAGTAGTATACTTAATTAAATAAAATGTTCGATATGTATTCAATATTAATAATGAGGATGGAAGGGATGATTTATTTTTACATATATTTTTAGATGACTCATCTTCTTCATGTAGGTAATTTGATATTTCTCAAAAGAAAAAGAAATGCATTTTTCGTTAATCATTTTTTTGGCAGTGAAAAAAACGATAAATGAGCAGATATGAAAAACAATAGACTTATCACGATAGTCTAAACGTTTTTATTACAAGCGTACATCCCAACTCTACATCCCCTAAATTCTAGACAGCAATGATTTTTCTTCGTTCTCACTAGACTCGAAGAGAGATTTCAATTCGTTTCAAATCTCTTGTAAAAATCAGTCGGTTAGTTTTGTGAACGGTGGAGAACATACATAATTTCTCTGACACTGTGGGTATAATACATACAGCGAAAGCTTCAATTTTGATCAATGAAACCGGAGTATTATCAGCCACTGTGCAATGAATAGATCAGGCGTTTACTAACATCATCCGGAACGCACCTGCTTCACTGCAAATTAATATTCGCGTTACTCAAGAGCATCAATTGTTAGGAATAATGTAAATTAACATACATTATTGATCATAAACATTGACGTGGAGCATTATGACTTCACGTAAGGCTCGATATGATAGTCGGGATATAGGTATTAACGTATATGAAGTTTCGTGCACTCATTCGCAGTGATGCTCTAATCAAGCATCTCATCGAGGGTTCACCTCTTTCTTCTATTATCATTAACTTAGTGATGGAGGATCTTATTTTAGGTATGTAGAAGGCATCGTTATGGTTGTACTATCTAGCGAAATTGATAAAGTACTCACAAATTTTAATTCTTGGTACCAGAGGTTACAGTTCACGATGATAGTGGGTGGCAATAGAATTAATTTTTTTAACTTGATAATCATTATTGATGAGAAAAGAATGTTAAAATTCGACTGGTTTCACAAGCCTACTTTTTCCGGATGTTATTTGAATTATCTTTCAACACATTCAAATTCTCAAAAGAAAGGCGTAATAACGGGAATCTTTGACAGAGCAGTATTACTTTCAAGTCCGAAATTTCATTATAAGGACATGAAGTTTATAGTCAATACTTTATTAAATAATTACTATCCAATTGACTTTATTTTCAATACCATTAATTCACGTCTAAAAACGTTATTTCACAAACTATGGACGAAAGAGAATAATGTTACTAGCGATACTACTAATGAAGAACATCCACCATGGTTCGTTCTACCTTATGTTCCATCGATGTCTGAGAAATTCTTTACTATTATAGAGAATATTAATGTGAAACTATCCTTCTTCAGTTTGAATAAGCTTAATAAATTCATTAAAGTACAGAAGGACACTCTCCCAAAATTCTTCAGTAAAAATGTTGTTTATAAAATCCTTTGTAAAGATTGCGATGTGTATGTTAGTTAAACAGGTCGAAAATTACCCACGAGAATATCTGATCATCGCAATCATATTAACAGCAGTAACAAGAACCAATCAATGATCACAGACCACCGACTTAGTTTTAATCATGAATTTGATTGAGAGAGTGTCCAAATTCATGATAAGAAAAGATTTCTCAATAAACGTTTAAATTCAGAAATGCTTCATATATACATACAGTAGAATGGACTTAATTTAAAAACAGACACGGATTGCTTGCACTACTTGTATGCTTCTTTATTAAACACGTTAAAACAATATTGAGATTTGAATTGGTTTTAGCTTGACTTTCTTATTATTATTTATTGTCATTGCTTATTTAGAAGTCTTCTTATCACTTTGTAACGTTCAATTTCAAACGACATGTCAAGATGAACTGACACGATATTAATTTGAAAAACAATTTGTTTTAATTTATATCTTATGAAAATTATGAATCAATATGTTGTGACCTTCTTTGTTTCCCGTTAAGGTGAATCACACGTTTATTACTGATTTTATAATTATTGAATTAACAGTAAAATTGTAGTAATTTATATAACGTATAATTATTAAACTAACGGTAAAATTTATATGTAATAATTTATATAGCATATTGATTACTGCATTTCTGTCAATCTGCGAGTGACTTACTTTTAACGATGTATTATATTTCTACTTTTTCATTGAAAATAACTCCAATGTGAGCCGAAACGTTCGATACAATAAATGAAGATAATCGCCAACACCTCAGTAATAAGGACTCTCAATCTTAAAAACAATAATTAGAAATTCAGAATAAGGTTAATGAGAATCTAACGCTGATGTAAGAGCAAAGAATGTTGCTCTTACATCAGCGTTAGATTCTCATTAACCTTATTCTGAATTTCTAATTATTGTTTTTAAGATTGAGAGTCCTTATTTATATATTTATATATTTATGTAATTGTTTGAAAAATTCTAATTCTAATCTCTATTTCTTTCTGGATTTCCTCCACAATCCTAAAATATTTTTTCGCTCCCTTCTATGACATCATCTGCTTGTCACGTAACTTCAAAATCTGCACATTCCTATTTTTCCTTATCGCGAATGGAAATGAGTCTTCCCCCTTTCCTTGCAATTAAGAATCTATCAATAATGGTAGCTGTTCAGTACGTATATAGTATGTATATAGTTCAATAAGTGTTCGATAGCTACTCAATAATAATTTTAATAATGATTCGATAATTCGGAACGCTTGGCTGTTTGTGTAGTATATTATTTTTAATATTGTAGCATATTATTTTTAAAAAATTATTATACTAAATTAAAATCATTGCTGAGTCATATTATTTTAAAAATCATTGAATAAATAGCATATCTATTTAATAAAATCGCGTACGGAAGAAGATTAGTGAACGTGACTGAAAATACAATAGGAAGAAGAGAGAGCGCAAAGGGCGCTTACTATGTAAGTATAGGCCGCAACGGGAATAGAGAAAACTGTATCTTACATCGAGTGGAAAAGAGGATAATCGGTTAGAAAAAGAAAAGGAACAAACTCTCTTCCCTCTTCTAATATGGCGACGCGCTTCTCCTCTTTCAGACCCAGCGTCTGTGTGCATTTCCCTCTCCCTGACCTTTCACACACATCTATACATACCGCATATGCGTACACGCACTAACATATAGTTGGTTAGCATTCGCCTAGCCATATTACTTTTGTCTAGCTTTAACACAGCGTTAAGGTTAGACAGAGATACTAATCGAGATATATTTCTCTCTCTGTTATCGATTTTGTTAAAACTACTACCTTGTATACAAACGTCGGCTCCACTCGTCTCGAGTCGCGACTCTCTAGAGAGGATCTCTAACCAAAATGAAGCGAGGTTAGGTAACAATTAATTTCAATATCTTTAGTGAACATATATTCTCATTTTTAGAGAATATACTGACAAATATATTTCATATAGATATATTTTTCATTTTTTATGTGGAAACTATAGTATAAAAACAAATTACGTATTTTATTGCATATTTTTATGATTAAAATACAATAATTATTTTATTTATTTGTATTAATATCATTATTATCATTATTTTTCAAAATATTAAATTGATATTAAAATAATACAATATAATAAGGTGGAGAGCGCCTATAGATCGGTCAAAGTTGGAAGTTACGAATAATATAATATTCTAAGTTCATGAATTTAATTAATCTCAAATGTGACTGTGCGCCGAAACGTTCGGACATTAATAACACAATCAATCTGAGACGCTAATAATCGCGATCCGAAATATTTGGACAATCGCGAGTATATATAAATCCATCTCTTTAATTCAAATAAGAAACTTTTATTGCGAAAAATGTTATTTCAGCCAGGATTCGAACCTGGAACCTCTCGACTTTCCGGGGAGAGTGTCTTAGCCAGGTTCGGCCACTGAGGCTTCGGAAATATTCTTCGTAATAACTGACATGTATAGTGAAAGAACGCGCAACCAGGCGATTTTTTAAGTAGTTTTAAAATAGTTTAACTGCAAAAAATGATTTTGTTGCTATGTGTGCGATGGTGCAACTCTTGAAGAAGAAAATTCACTCCTGTAAATTGCTATGCGACTGCTCAAAGATGAAGTAATTAAATTTTTCGCAGGCAAATTTTTAGTCAACAAATGTCTTTTTGCAAAAACTAATGAACATTTCAGGCTCATTCAAAACTAGATTTGTTCGTCGTATGAGAGCTACATTTTACGAGAATTTCATAGCTTTGCGTTTAAATGAACAGAGTCTCAATGAACAGAGAGCGAATGAAAAAAAGGCCTTTTTTGATGGTTTTTATTTTCTTTCTACTTAACTTAATAGACCGATTTTAATGTTCCACGTTTCATTTTAGGTATTTCGAATACCTACATTTTTTCGAATTTTTTTCCATGCAATCAATATCTTTCGTTTCATAAGCGAAAAACATACTTTTTGCAACTATTCGATTTTTTTTCGCATATTTCCTTCACAAGTCTCGAGTCTCAAACATACGCATTTCTTTTTTGATTGCCTTCCGAAGATTTTCGTGAAAAAAAATATTGATTTATAATTTTTTTCCGGTAAAATTCTACTTCTATTAAAATATTCTTGCTACTCGAATTTATGAAGGAGATATATATCGCGCATGAAAAATCGTAAACAATTAAATATCTCGTAAACTTTTACATCATAACATGATTTATACTATTCTGAATTAATGAGAAAGGTACATTATTACTACAATTTATTAAAACTTATATGTTATTTAGAATATCCCTCGCCCCTTATTGATGCCGAACGGTTGAGATTGCCGAGAAAACATTTTCGATCGCTTGAAACAAGTGATTAGAGCGGGAAGAACGGCTCGCTGTCTCGTTCACTCTTGGTGCGCCGAAGGCAAGCATATGGACTCGTGCTTGAGTGTGCGGCCAGTTTCGCCAAACGGTCGTCTAATTCTGTGTCGCCACCGTTAACGCAGAGTTCTTAACTGAGTACTCAGGAGCATTAAGATTTTATATCATAATCAAATAAATTTAATAATCTGACACCTATCGCGAATTTATATGACAACGAATTATAGCTTAAATTACATGATGTTTGGAATTTATATTCGTATTCTTTGTTACTTTGTCAATTTAACTATTTTATTAATTGACATATTGAAAATGGCTAGATGGAATTGTGATCGAAACATTTATGATCTTTATATAATTAACATAAATATTTGACATATATGACATTCATTAAAAATATCTTGCATTGATTGTATCCTTCTTTTATTTATAATTTATTTGATGCATAAAAAGAGAGCAACCATCTATGACCTTGACTTTGACATATGTTGTCAAGGTCATAATCCTAAGTAACACCCAACAAGTTTTAGGCAACGCTCTTCCTTCATTAAAAGATTATTAACAGACAATGTTAATAATTATTTCCCTGTTTTACAAATTCAAATAACTCAAGGCAGGAAGAGAGGTATGGGGTGGACCGATTAAGGGAATACGACCGCGAAACGAGTTCCGCCCCGCTGTCTCTGCTTAGAGGCGCACGACTTCCTACGCGAGGTCAATCTCACAATCAGGTAAGAGTTGGATTAAATTAGTATGAAATCGGGGTAGGGATACAGGGGGAGGAGTAGAGCCCTTCCTCGTTCTTACGTGTTCCTTCTACACAAAATTATTTAGAATAGAATAATTGTTGATCTTGTTCTTTCGCTCTGGAAATAAAGAGGAGAAAAACAAGACAAGAGGAAAAAAGAAATCCATCTCACTTTCCCGCTCTGCCAAGAGACGCAGGACTTCCCACGCGAAACGAGTTCTACTCATCTCCCTTCTTGTTAAAGTGAGAGCCTTCTGCCTAGGGGCATACAATTTTTTATACAAAGCGAGATTTACTTCACGTCTCTCTCTCTTATGAGGTTCGATCTAAGCTCATCCCACACTTTCTCTAATTTGACTCCTCTAGACAGAGGAGAGATGAAGTGAATCTCGCTTTACGTGGAAAGTCAGACGCCATTTGGCAGGGAGAAAGATGAGGTGGATCTCGTGTGGAAAATTGTAAAATATACAATTTTAAAACAGAAAGTTCCTGTTTTATGTACACTCGTTATTACATTTAACAAAATTATAGCATAAATAAATTTATATCAAAATTTCGCATAAATTCGAATAAGTGTAATTCCGCAGACAATGGTCTCATTTAGAAATTTTTTTTCATTTTCAAAAGTAAAGTCTGTACTTTACGAAGCTTTTAATGGATTTTGAATCCTTACTCTGGCATCTTGTCAAAAATAAGGACGCTTTTTTTTTAAGAAATTTGCATAGTTTGATGCAATCTACAGGGTGGAGTAACCTTTTTTCGTAAATGTTATAATAAACATCATAGAGTATGGACGTTTCTCCTACAAATTAAAAAAATTAAGCTTTGTATAATTTTTTTTAAGAAATACAGTGTATCAAACTTACCTATGCATTTTATTCAATTATATAGTCAGCATTAGCATTATGTCCGATGCGCACAGGGAGGTTGCTGTTCAGATTTTACAAATCTTTCATCTCGTCTTCAGATGACCTCTTTTAAACGTGCACGCACATTGATACAAGCTCTAATTGGAGCCTGAGGAATTTTCCAGCATATTCGATGCAATGCTGCTTCCAGTTGCTGCAGATTTGTTGGCGGTTCCTCTAATCTACGTAGCCTTCTTTCCATTATATCCCGTACATATTCAATGGAATTCAAATTCGCGCTCATTGATGAATGTAATAACATCTGAATGTTGTTTTCTTTAAGAAAGTTAATTGCAATTCTGGCGGTATGTGGGCGAACGTTGTCCTATATCAGAATAAAACATTGAGATGCTACCACATCCTCTAATGAGCGCGGATTTGAATCCCATTAAACATGTATGGCGGGCGTCGGTGGTTTGACGCTTTGTGCGTTTCGACTCGTTGACTTACCGTTCCGAGTTCGAGTTTTACCAGCGCCCCATATAAGGTCGACTTCACGATAAGGCACGAGGCTATCTAATTATTTGATTGCCTTAAGATCATAAGCCAATATATTTTTTAGTCTTCGTAGGGAGGAGGTTGATCAAGTTGAAAGCTTGACGCTCTGCCTCGGGGCTAGACCCGGTGTCGGCGATTGTTGAGCGATTCCTATGGAGCGTCCCCGGAGAGTAGCGTCTTGGCGGCTCCCGAAGCGCTAGTCGATCAGTGTAGCGTGTAGGCGACGCAAACTGGGAGCAGCCTAGACTACGAAAATCCGACCGATGATCAAGATTGGTACCGCAGAGACTGCCCACGCCCAATCATGGGTAGGTTCGCGGGGGTAGTGGTTGATATCTAGATGTTGGCTAGGGACCTCTGGCCCCGATGGGTGAGCTGCGTTACCATGCTCGGGAATCAGCCTGCATAGCTGATAGAGCGTGGATAATCGTTTGCTCTAACCAGTGAGTTGCTTGTTGGGAACCATCCCGCGAGCGCACTGGGAGTCTCGGCCGTGACGCGCTGATTGAAGGTATTACAATCCCATGCTCATGGGGACCGTGTGAGTTGAGCTTATTACAGGTATCGCACGTAAAACTCTTCTCTCTTCTAAACATATATGGGATATGATGGGAAAAAGACTATGAAGATTAGAGGAATCGGCAACAAATCTGCAGCAATTGGAAGCAGTGAATGTGATGAGAAATTCCTCAGGTTTCAATTAGAGCTTGCATCAAAATGCATACATGTTTACAAAAGATCATTCGAAAACGAGGCGGAAGATTCGCAAAATCTGACTAACAACCTCCCCGTAATGTGCATCGGGTAATGCTAATGCTGGCTAATTGAATTAAATGCATAGGTAAGTTTGATACATTGTATCTCTTCGAAAGAAATCATATATATTTTTTTTAATTTATAGAAGAAACATCTATACTCTACGATAGTTATCATAACATCTACAAAAAAAAATTACTGCACACGTAGATTGCGTCAAACTATCAAAATTTCTATTAAAAAAAAACATGTCCTTATTTTCTAAAAGATGCTAGGTGGGAGTAAGGTAGATTCAAAGTCCATTGAAAAATTTGTAAAGTCGAAAGACTTCACCTTTAAAAATTAAAAAAGAAACTTTTAAATGAGATCATTTTTCGCGAAGTTACGCTTATTTGAGTTTATGTGAAATTTTAATATAAATTTATCTATGCTATAATCTTGTTGACGAGTGTAATAGAAAAAAGGCATCATTTTTCAAACATTCTGTTAATAATTTTTTAACGAAGGATAAGCGCCAGTTAAAACTTGTTACTCAGAGTATACAACATATGTCAAGGTCATTGGCGCTTACTCCCCTTTTATGCAAACCACTTACCATTTATTTTATCTTCATTTATATATCCACAATTTCATAATTATTTTATTAGGTGATTGCCGCAGAAGGTGAACAGAAAGCCAGCAGGGCTCTGCGGGAAGCATCAGAAGTTATCGGCGATTCACCAGCTGCTTTGCAACTCCGTTATTTGCAGGTAACATAAATATTACGTGCCGTCTACTTGGCACTATAAATGCTTTAAAGTACTTCACTGCAGTGTAACCGGAAGAAAGAATTTTACTAATGATCAATGAAAGAATGCTTTGAAGCATTGATATCGTCAAGTGAATCTTACAGGGATGTTTCACAATCGAAGGGACTGTCCAGAACCGATTTGATTCTCCATGATATATGTTGTTAAACACAAAAATCTAAGAGACAAGTTTTTTTTTATACATGCGCTAACTCATGTTTAAAGGATGAAATATCCCTTTAAAAAAAACAGTTTTTTTTTTCAAGCTAAATGTCGTCGAAAGTATTATACAAAAGATGGAAAAAAATTTTTTAAACAAAAGTTGTATGGTTTTAAAAAAAACTTTAAAGTTGCAAAGAAAAAAATTTTTGAATTTTTGAATTTAAAAGATGCTCTCATCATCCTCAGTTTTTTCAAATTTTTCAACTCTTTTACCAAATTAAAGATTATTTTTTTCCAAATTCAATATATAATAAAGTTATATTACAACATATCATTTTCGAGAATTAATCATGAACGCTTCCATATACACGCTATTTGTATTCATGTGCGTAAGTAATTATCATCGAAACAATAGGATAATAATTTCTAAATGTATTATACTTAATAATAAAATAATTTTTAAATGTTTATACAATAATAATAATAATCAATTAAATTAACTTAAAATTTGTTACAGACTCTTTATATTAATAAAAATAATAAAAAATAAATATATATAAAACATGAAGGCTATAGGAGCTGGTTATAAATAAGATATCATCAATATAAAACAATAAGAATACACAACAACAAGAAGGAACGTTACAACTCATCTTTGAGTTATCTTCAGCTTGATACTTCTTAATTCTAACGCCGTTAATTTTTATTGTTACGTCGCATCTCAATATCTAATTTCTCTGTATGTGAGTTCTCTGTATGTATTTCTCGTCGGAGCAGACGTGAGACATCGAGCCGTATTCCACTTGACTTGTTGTCCAACATCAGAGAGTTTATAAAAAATATAATAAATTTATATTTGTATCATTTATTCATTTACTCATTATATTCATTACAGTAATGATACTCGAAGAAATGTTTTAAACATAACTTCTTGCACCACGACCATTTTACTACAGCTATATACAACTTTCGATATCACATGTTGAAGTTTTGTCAAAATTAAATTCTATTGGCTTTTCAAATCCTTCTTATCTTTCGTTTGTTTAACCATTTTTAAACCACAAATATTTAAATAAGTTATGATATCATATGATGACAATCGATTAAGTCTCAAAGATTGTAATTTTATTATTTCGTTCATGCAAAATTACTTTTCAATTGCAAAATAATATTTTTAAATCTTTCAGCAGAATTTTTCCAAATTCTTAATCCGTAAATATCTAATGATCGTATTTTCGCTGTAGTACCTTTCGATATAATTATTGTAGTAATATTTTTCTGCTGGTATTGAATCTGAAATGATATTAGGACAATGTCCAGTCCATAAATCGATAAAAAGAACGCTATTAAAAGCAATGTTTAGAAAATAAATTTCTTCTAATCACATTTTTAAATGATTTGAGAAATATGAATGTTAAGAAATGTAAGTTAAGAACTTTTTTACAACTGTTATTAGATTCTTAAATAAAGTATAAAATATATTATAGGAATGAGACACCAGAGATTATAATTTCATTTTATACTATTTCATTTATGCAAATTTATACTTATTGTTTAATAGTAAAATGGAATCTGAAAATTTATTATGAAAGAAAAATTAATTATCTGAAGTCATTTTACCAGATTTTGATGCTTTTACAATAATATATATTTATTGGTGTAAACACACACACATATGGTTCTTTGTATTCTTGGTCCAAATATACAATTAGCTTCTTTTAATACAATAAATGAAGGTATTAGCAAATTTCTATTACACAATATTATTGGTTGTATTGTGTATGAATGTTGTTGATGATGAAGGGTGCAATCCACTTAAAGTCGCAAATGCTTCATTGACCAATCAGAAGACATAATTTTACAAATTGAGCAATCAAAGAATGCTTCAAAGCATTTGCAGCGTGAAGTGGATTACATAGATTGCACGACACGATCTGCTTTCTTTATTCCTTGATAAGACAATGATCTTCCAAAATAAATTTTTAATGGAAACCACTTTGATCAAAATTAAAAACATTTTCAATTCAAACTATTCGATAAGTGGTTTCACCATTTTCAGAAAATTATCAGCTGTTTGTTTTTGCAAATAATGAAATCTTCTGTTGTTTTTTTAGTTACAAATTTCGTAATTTTTCTCGAAATAATTCAGTAGAACTCTTTAAATCTTGATACCCAAATTGTAGAATTCTTTAAATCTTGATACCCAAATTGTGAGATGCTTTAAATATAGAATTTAAATTTCATATTTCTTCTTGAGTTTGTAAAGCTCACCTTTAAATTGATATGATCATTCATGAACTGTGAATCCTGATTCAACAGCTGCAGTAAATTTGGAGATGTAAGATAATTTTTCTATACGATTTCCACCTAAATGTAATTGTTTTTCCCATCTTAATTGACGTTCAGATGAAACTCTTCTAAATTTATTTTGTACTGATTTTAGCGGACGATTCCTTTTGTTTTTCTTTTGTTTTTTTCATTAACGTCCCAATTTCGCCAATATTCAACAGCTTGTCTTTTATAAGAACTGTCAAAGTCTGCGTCATCATTTAAACATTGAGGATAAGAATTTAAATTATCTTCACTCCATGCCTCTTTATCATCTTCAATTATTTCAAAATTATGTAACTTAAAAGATTCTTGATAATCGAAATAGGTTTCTTCTGTTATTTCCAACTTATTATAATGAAAAATGCTATCAAGCAATAATTTTTCTATGTTTTCTTTTAATTCTATATCTGCTTCAATTACTGATGTTTAGACCATTGTACATAAAAGTAGTTTTAGTCATAACTGTAAGACTATAAAAATTATATTGATAAATTGATTGACAACGAGACAAGTCACGTGACTGTCTTCTCGTTGATTGGTTATAAGAATAAGGCATTAATCGCATTTTTCGACGGGACAAAAACTTGCAACTATGATCACGACTTTGAGATTATGACATTTCACTCATGTTGCTTCTGCACAAAGAACGCGACAACGCTTGGCCCCGATGCAGTAGCCAATCAATTTATTGTTTTTTTTACGATCTTATGATTACGATTACGACTTTCATGTGTAATGGCCTTTTCTGGTAGATATATTGAATTTACAGACGCTAATAAAAGTTTAAACAACATTAAGCGAATTGATAATCATTTTTAAAAACGTTAAACTTTGCTTTGTATTGTAATATAAAAATAGTTTAACAAATTGTACAGATATGATTATAACAAAACAACTGCACTGATCGAACGTAAGACTGAATATACTTATACTATCCATTTATTAGGAATGTAATTTAGTTTTGAAGGTTTTGCAAGAGATGACACTAATGTCAACATTATCGAAGACATTCCGATTGCAACTATTGCTTCTTAATGCTTTACTATTATTCCACTGATATTTAGTCATTTACTAAGACGATTAAAGAAGATTAAACATCGTGTTTAAGCCATTTAAAAATAAAGTTTTCTAAAGAGTATTTTCGACATGCGATGTTTTTGTTTTTTAATCAGAAAAAAAACGACGGTTGAAAATCATAGAATTCTGATAGAAACTTATGGTAATGTTGCTCCATTAATAAAAACATGTGAATATTGGTTTAGATGATTTAAAAGTGGTGATTTCAATATTGGCAACAAAGCTCGCTCGGGACAACAAAAAAAGATGAAAAATACAGATTTACAAGCATTATTCAACGAAAATCCAGCACAATTCATTTCAGAACTTGCGAAAAAATTAAATGTTAATCGTACAACAGTTATTAAACATTTACATGATATGGCAAAAATTCATAAAGAAGGAAAAGGGTTCCCACATCAATTATTGGGTATGGGAATAAGTTTCCGCCCATTGCAGAAAGATGTCGTTAGTAGCATTGCTCGTGTGTTTGAACGACAAGACATGTTTTTGAAAGGTGTGTGTCCAAACTTTTGAGCCCAATAGATGGCATTCGTTCGAAGCGTAACAAAGAGTAACTTTTTTTGCGTTGAAGATATCGAAATTTATTCCAAAAAAGCAACATTTGAGGAAAGTTTTACTCCATTATTTTATTTTAAAGAAAAGTGCTGCGGAAACGCATCGTTTGCTCGTAGATATTTACGGTGAGCATGCTCCATCGAAAACTAGTTGTAAAGAATGGTTTCGGCGATTCAACAGTGGTGATTTTGACGTGCGTGACAAAGAACGCGAAGGTGCACCGAAAAAATTTGAAGATGCAGAATTGCAAGCATTACTCGAAGAAGATTCGTGTTTATCGCTCGATAGGTTGGCAAAAGAGTTAAACGTTGATAGATCCACTGTTGGAAAACGTCTACACGCAATGGGAATGGTGCAAAAAGAAGGAAATTAGGTGCCATACAAATTGAAAGAGAGAGACATGGAAAGACGTTTGGTCATCTGCGAGATGCTTCGTCAATGACAACAAAGGAAGAGTTTTCTACATCGTATCGTAACTGGCGATGAAAAATGGATTTACTACGATAATCCTAAACGCTTGAAGGCGATGGTGATACCATTTGGGTGATGCCAGGTGAATCAGGTCCATCAACGCCAAAACGAAATATCCATGCTTCGAAGATTATGTGCATCTGGTGGGATCAAAAAGGTATTATATATTATGAGCTTCTCAAACCGTCCGAAATCATCACTGGCGATCGTTATCGGCTACAACTGATACGTTTAAACCAAGCTTTGAAAGAAAAACGACTAGAATGGGACAATAGGCACAACAAGCTGATTCTGTTACATGACAACGCTAGGCCACACGTTGCAAAACCGTTCAAGAAATATTTGGAAGGAGTAAAGTGGGAAATTCTGCCCCATCCGCCGTATTCACCCACCGGACATTGCCCCTTCAGATTTCCATTTGTTCCGATCCATGCAGTCGGCCTTTCTGGAGAACGATTCAATTCTTATGAAGGTATCAAAAAATGGCTTGATGAATGGATCGCTTCAAAAGAACCAGATTTTTTCATTCGAGGAATCCGTTTATTATCGGAAAGGTGGGAGTTTGTTGTCGCTTCCGAAGGAGCATACTTTGAAAAAAATACTTTGAATAAACTCACTTATATAGATTTGTTTAAATAAACACATCTTTTTCATTTAAAAAGGGCGGAAACTTATTCCCATACCCAATATATAATGTTGTCACTAAATGTGACATCATTGTTCACTAATATTCTGTTGGATCTGGCATTATTAAATAGAGTAAATGGTTAGAAATAATTAGAAAATCCGAATTGCCCTTTGAAGAAGTTATATTGGCTACTAAATTTGTATTGTCATCTTCCTTTTTCATTTTTGAAGGAAAGATATTTAAACAGATATTTGGAGTGCCAATAGGATCGCCATTGTTACCGATCATTGCAGATATTGTCATGCAAAATTTGGAAAACAAAGCACTTGCTGGTATCGATGTAGAATTACCAATCTACTACCGATATGTAGATGACATTCTGTTGGCTCCAAAGACAGACTTAATAATATCTTAGATATTGTACGTTTATATAAATATCATTCAATATTGCAACTCACTGTGGAGTTAGAGGAGAAACATTTTATTAAATTCTTAGACCGTACAATTAAAATAGAAAATAACAGAATCATATTAGATTGGTTTCACAAGGCATCATTCTCAGGAAGATGTCTGTCTTTCTTCTCGAATCCATTGCGTCACAAAATTGGTATAATATACAGCATGATGGATAGAACTGTATTATTGTCATATCCATCTTATCATCAGAAAAACCTACGATTAGTAGTAGATACATTTTTTTTTGTTGGTAATGGAGGGGAAATGCCTGATGCATATCCCGGGCCTTATATCGAGGGAGAGCCTGAAGTTATGTGTGGCTTGCACCTACTAAAACCTCTCCGAATATCCTAACCGGGCCATAATTGAGGGACTCCCAGGAACGCGTGCAGCATACTTCTGGGGCTACCAATCGGCTGCTACCAAATCGATCCCGCTCGGGGTCGTCGATAGGGATGGCTGCAGCGCAGAGCGCAGACTGCCCGACTCGGGCGCGGAAGAGGACACCATCCCGCGCTCCACCTCCACGGTTGTTGATGGGGGGCAGGGGTTGGGGATCCCGACCCTCGCCGTCCGAGGATGACCTCCGTGGTCCGGACTCCCCTCGTCGGCGGGTTATTCAGCAGGCTGTCGCGCCATTCGCCGAACACCCGCCGACGGGCGTCCCCCCTGATGAGGTTGACAGCCCTCGGGGTGATTACATCCCCCCGGAGCCTAATGGACTTCACCCTGGCGTATGACTCGGCCAGCCGGGGGGATCCCCGCTAGGACCGCTAAGGCGTCACATGCCACGATCCTGTAGGCCCTTGCAATTCGCAAGGCCAGCCGCCTCTGCACACTGCGCAAATTCTGTCTAATTCGGCAGCTGGCCATGGCCTCCTCACTCCATACCGGGGCCCCGTAATAGGCCTCGGACAGGACCGCATGCATGTACGCCCGCCTCACTCCGTCACCTGGACCACGAAGGTTGGGCATCAGGCCGAGCGGAGCGTCGACCCGACGGCCCAATCGTGGAGCTATCTGAAGTAATCGACAAAGCCCCAATGACCATCCAAGGTGAGACAGATACTTCAAATTGGGTCTCACCGGGATACGTCGTCCACCACTACCGAGGCCCGAGGAGGTGCCCCGCCAGTCCTATCGTGGAAGAAGATAGCTTCCGACTTGGCGGGGGCCACTCTCAGGCCCTGTTCCCTTATCATGCCGACGACACAAGCCACCGCGACGTTCGCTGTCGCAACGGCTCTCTCCCAGATCGCGCCCCCCACCATCACGAGCGTGTCGTCCACGTAGCAGACGATGTGGCAGTTGGGGGGCAGAGCCGCACGGAGCACGGCGTTATATGCGACGTTCCACAACAGGAGGCCCAGGACAGACCCCAGCGGAATGTCGCACGACAAATCCTTCCGCTGCCGGAGTCCCATTTTATCATGGAACTCCAGCTGTCTGTCCCGAAAGTAGTCCTCGACTATGGCGACCAGGTAAAGGGGCAGGAGAAAGTGCTCCCTCAACGCCCCCACCACCCGGCCCCACGGCAGACTGTTGAAGGCATTAAAGATATCTAGCGACACCGCCAATGCCACCTCCCCGCCCGCGGTCAATTGCTCCGAGAGGGCACGGACTTGCTTAATAACATCAACCGTGGATCGCCCCTCCCGGAAGCCATATGACCGCAGGACAAGTTCGGACCACCCCGGGACAAATGCCGGACGATGCGGGCCGCGATGACTCGCTCCAACAATTTGCCCACATCGTCCAGCAGATATCGGTCTGTACGCGGAAGGACTCTTCGCTAGCTTGACTCTCTCTCCTTGCGTAGGAGGACGATCCTGGTCCTCTTCCATGACCTGGGGAAAACTCCTTCCTTCGTGAAGAGCTGCTTCATCCTATCCCCGATTATCGGGGCCGCAGCTGCCCAGACCTTTCCGGGCACGCCGTCCGGCCCCGGGTCTACCCTTTAAGCGAGCGAAAGCTTCTGTCATCTCCCCTCCCCCGGTGATGCCCAGCTTCTCGGTCCACCCCTCGGGCGAGTCAACCCTCTCCGGGATTTTTCTCTCCCTTGTGGGAAAGAGAGTGCCCACCATCTCGCCGAGAAAGGGATCGTCCAGGATCTTCGCGATAGGGAGAACCCATGGTCGCAGCTTCTTCACCGCGATCCTGTAGGGCCTCCCCCACGTAGGGCATCCCTGTCCAGGAAGGATACCAGCTTGCTCCAGGCGTCAGCCTTCGCTCGCCTAATGGCCACCCTGAGGGCGCTCCGCCTGACACAGAGCCCCTCAGCGGCCGTCTCTCTCTCGCCGTCGATGCCTGGCCGACCAGCGCGGGTGTACACCTTCTAGCGGCCACGATGGCTCGGCGCAGTTCGGCCAGTTCCTCGGACTAGTAGGCCGCCTTCCTACACATTGATCAGCAGCAAGGCATCGACGCGTCGCATGCGCGCGACATGACATCTCCGAGCCAGTCGGCCTCCCCTTCCACCGTGATGTTCGGGTTACGTTCCGGTCAGGTGGAGAAAAGGAGGCTCACCTCGAGGGCGCCGTCCAACTTCCCATCGACGCTCTTGTTTTTCACGGCGGCGTCTCCGCTGCACCTTCGCGGCGCTCCATCTTGATCGGTGATCGGACTGTTCATCGATGGAGCCAGCGTCCACGCGCCGATGACTCTGATAGCCGCCGCGGGGGTCGCCCACGTCAGATCGACGATGAACTCCCCCCACGTTCCCACGAAGGTGCTGACCCGGTCTCTGTTCAAAAGGAGGCCGAGTCCCGCCGCCCACTGCAGGGTGCTGTCCCCCCTGGAGTCGGTGGTCGGAGACCCCCACTCTAGTGGGCATTGAAGTCCCCTATCATCAAGACCGGCCTGGGAAAGTGTCTGCGAATATGCTCCCCCAGAGACTCCAGGGCGTCCTCAAACTCCCTCCTGCCTAGGCGAGGAGGGAAGTAACACTCAGCAACATCGATGGGCCCCCACTTTATTAGAATAAACCCCTCCTCCGCCGATATGGAGATCATCGGCGTGCGTGCAGGCAGGCCACTCAATCCAGAGAGTTCCCTGCCCAGTTGGGGGTGGCTGTCCGGGATGCGATAGGGGTTAGCGGCGATGGCTAGCCCTCCCCCCCACTCGGCGAGGCACTGCATGAGCATACTTTGTGCCCCGGCCGAGTGGTTGAGATTGGTCTAGGCGAGGACGCAGGACATTATTCGGTCCCTTGTTCCTCGCCCACCCTAACGTCCATACTCTCGGTATAATAATCAACGGCCGCCGTCGCGCATTTACTCAGTACCGGGGACGAGGGTGTCCCCGGCACGGTGGCTATCTCGACATCGGCAACGGCGACGGCGCCGCTGCCGCCGTCTGCGGCGGAGGGGAGACCGCTGGGCTTCAGGCCCCCCTTCTTCCCTTTGATGTTCGCGGCGACGCCAATGCGGTGCCCCGAGGGGCGGCTGAGGCTCCGGCACGCGGAGCAATCGGCCTTTGCGCAGCAATCTAGCGCCGCATGGCCGATGCCCTCGCACCAGTAGCAGCACCCCGATCGATCAATGGTGCTGGTGCACCTCTGCTGCACGTGCTCGACCTCCAGGCATCTGTAGCACTGCAGGCCTCGGGCCGGCAGCAGGACCACCTTGCAACTGGACCACCCCACCTTGACACGGGGGGCGGCCAGCAGTTTTTTTGCCACCTCTACTGGGCACCTCATCCAACATGACCCTAGCCTATTGGGGGCCCTCCTGACGTCCCCCACTTTAAATTCCTGTGGGAGACGTCCACAGGCCCCCGAGAGCTCCTCGACCACCTCCATGGGGATGACCGATCGTCGAAGTCAGAAATACATATCTCGGCCGTCCTCGACGGACAGGACACCCTTATATCGTCCCGATCCGCGAACACCACCGACAGCCTTTCAGCCAACTTGTCGGCCTTTGCCTTGCTCTCCGGGCCCTTCATCTCTCAGATGAGGGCCCCGGTGATGGCTCTCCTGGGAAGTAGATCCTTGATCCTCTAGTCCTTCAGTGAAATCGAGAATCTCGCCCTATCCACTACTTCTAGGTAGTTTGCCGGGTCGGCGCACGTCAAAGTGATTGCCGCCGAGGAATACGGCCTGAATCTAGGAAGGAGGGGCCTCTTGTCGGAAGACTTGGGGCCCCCGGTTGCACTTTCCTTCTTCGTCTCTCTACCCTTTTGCGCGCCGCTACCGATCTTGGTGGGAACGGTCCCGGATTTTCCACAGGCAGGCGGCCGGGGCGGTGCCGCCTCGACCTTTCTCGCCTTAGCGGCCGTCCTCTAGGCCGTCCTAGAGATGACTTGTGCCCAGGTCGCCTCATTGCCATCCTCCTCCTCCTACCCCGGCTGGTAAAGGGCCCTGAGTCGCGGGGGAGCGACAGGTTCCTCCTCGCAGTAGGAGAGGGCAGGTTGGACGTGCCTCCTTCGCCTTGGGGCCGACCTTAACAGCGGCCGCTCCCTTCGCCGATTGGACGGGAGGCGGGTCGCCTTGTTTGGCAGGTAGTCGCTCATTCCTTTTAGGTTGCCTCTTTTGGGACAACCACGCCGTCGTCGGGCCATACCCATCTAACGCAGGAGGCAGGGGAGGAGCTGCTCGAGGACTCTTTCGATTTTCCGATCCTCGTCGGCCTTCCCCTTCTTCTTCCTCGCTGGGGATTTTCTGCCGGCGGGTGCGACTTTGTCCGCCGCCGCCGTCGCTACGAGGGTTGAATTGCTTCGCAACCCCCTGCAGTGGAGGCCTGAAGTACGATGCCCTCAGGTCCTCCTCCGTGACCACGACGCAGGCGCGCGGCTCCTCCTCTTGCTTAGGAACGGCCCCCCTCTGCGAACCACCTTCGCGTTCTTACGGGGCTACGGGCACCGGTCGAGCTCTCTAGACCCCACTCTATGGTCGCGTTCCACTCGAGAGCCGGTCCCGCTCCGACACCGCTGTCCAGAGTAATCTCTCCTTCTCTCTCTCGCGCTCAAGGAGCGTGTTCCTAGAGCGGAGGAGCACCAGCTCTTAATTGAGCTTTCGTTTCTCCTCCGCCCAGGCTTCCGCTCCAGAGCGGTCGGCGCCGCCATCGGCCACCAGGCCGTCTCTCCGCTCGCCCTCGCAACGACGAGAGTTGAGGGCCGAGGACAGCTTAGTGTAAGCCGCAGGTCTCTCACAATATCGCCCTTTATGTTACGGGACTTTTCCACCGCTTTGACGATAGTGCCCAGCTCCCGTGTTGCCACGGCAGATATGGCACCCAGCGGTTGCTGGGTACTCGAGGGGGAGCTCGACGGCCTTCTCTCTGGCCCTCTTCGCGGACGTGGAGGCGGGCGCCACCTCGGGATCAATTATGATCCGGTGGTCCCTTCGGAGCTGGCGGGCTTTGGTCCTCTTAGTCCTGGCCTCGGCCTCTGGCCTCGAACTTCCCCACGTGCTCGGGGTTCAGGGCCGGCCTTCCTCTCGATCTCTTGGTGGTCTCCCCCTCGGAATTCGAGGAGGAGATCACAAGGTCGACCGTTCGTTTACGGCCCTCCCGGCTTTCGTCTCTGAGGGACCCCGACGAGGCCGCCGATGCGGTCTTCGACAGAGCACCCTCCGAGGCGGCGGCCTCGGCGCGAGCCCCGATCTTGCTGCAAACAGGACTAGGACGCGCCTTCCGAGGGGTTCCACCACTCTCTGCTTCGCCCGTTGTCGGGCGATCTTCCGCTTCGACCCTTCGAGGGGCATCCTTCGTCCGCGATATTTGTGAATTTGTAAAACATTTTAGTAGACATTTTGCTCCGCAGCGATTCCGCCAGCCAGGATATACCCTCGCCCCTCCCCCGGAGGCCAGCCCGCAGCCAGGAGCACCCAACATATGGGCCAATCCGCTCGACACATTCTGCGCCCGAACCCCCGAGAGAACCCCACCCCCAGAGAGGGAGGGAAGGACCCCGGGAGCCCGGGCGCAGTGGGGATCGATACCCACACCCGCACAGGCAGGGAATAGAAATTCCCCCTAACGATGCTGTGCCACCGATTGAAGTCAGGATCGTCAACCTCTACCGGCACGCTGGAGACCCATTCCGAAGAATGTGAGTCCCCCAGGGCCACCTCATGACTGAAGAACCCCCTTGGGATGCCGGACCCGATGTACAGACCTCTCCTAATAATGGAGAGGTCCGTACAGGGCACTGTTGACACCCTGAGCAGTCATACCCGGTAACCGCTGCCAGCACGTGCGGACGGCAGCCACGGACCGGGAGATGCCCGGGGTAAGCTTTCGCACCACGATAAGGTCGTGCCCCTCACGGGGGTAATATTAGATACATTATTAAATAATGATTATCCTGGAAATTATGGAATATAATTAATTTAAAAAAAAATAGACAATAGATTAAAATATTTAATTACAACAAAACTTAATAAAAACTTAATAAAATTCCTGTGACACGACACGGTGAGATTGAAGAGAGGCGGATCATATCCTTTCCTTATATCAAAAGAGCTTCAAAAATTGTAGCTAGCTACAATTGATAGGAATGAATTTATGATTGGCTATAAATGTCTGAATAAACTTAATAACGTCATAAAGGGACATAAGAATAGAGATCCGGATGATTGCAATAATAATGTCGTTTACAAGATTAATTGTAAAGATTGCGATGCTTTTTACGTGAGTTAAATGAAGAAGCAATTGAAAACAAGAGTGATGATAAAAAGAACACGAATCAAGATATAAATAAGCATTCTGTTATTACTGGTCGTATGTTATAGCATAATCACACATTTGAATGGTCTGACATAAAAATTATAGATAGAGAAAGTAACTATTTCAAGAGATTAATATCTAAATTATCCATATCAAAGCACAGAATAATGGGATTAATTAACCAAAGAAGACATAGCACTTTTAAATAAATCTTATTCCAATATCCTTGGATCAGTGATAATGATTTATTAAATGTTTATATTGTCGAGTTTTATTGTTGAGTTGAATATCATTTAATATCGGATCATATCTCTTTTGCCATTTCGTACACAACTGCCGTTAAGATCAGAAGCATAAGTTTCACATGTAAGTTGCTTTGTCATACTTCCGGATGTATAGATTCCATAAATTGTAATTTAATTCTAAATTTATTATCATTAATTGTACTTTATTTTTAAATTTAGATTAATATAAATTATCAGATGTAGCCCTCTATTAAAATCTTGCAACATCGAAAGAACGTTTTAACCGAATGAATACTACAGTTTATTGACATATTCCGAATTTTCATTATGTAAAACTTTTAATATTAATTGACTATTAATGTAACATACTTGTGACTGAAGAAGACTCAGTAAAGTCGAAACTAGTTTTGCTAGATTAATGTAAATCGAGCATTAAAATTATTTTAATTATATTATTAGGTGTACTACTTTGCTTCCGCCGTTTTCCTATAGATGGCTTTAGCGGTAAGTGGTGATCGAAATAAATAGATCATAGACATCATACAATAAACTTGGACATCTGCCAACATAACCCCATAGAAACATTAGTCGATTTGTGTCTGCATCATAAAGTTATTCTCGATTGAAAATGTCAGTTTACGAGCCAAATTCTCGTCATTTGCGGGAGGTTTTAATTTTCTACTTCAATATGAAGAAATCTGCGGCTGAGGCTCATCGAATGCTCTTAAATACTTATGGTGAGGCCGCTATTAGTAAAAGAAGACGTGAGTGGTTTCAACGCTTCAAGAACGGTGATTTTGACGTCGAAGACCGCATAGCGGTGGAAAAGAGAAGGTTTTCGAAGATGCAGAATTGGAGGCATTTCTTGATCAAGACTCGTGTCAAAATCAAGAAGAATTGGCACGATCATTGGGAGTGACTCAACCAGCCATTTCAAAACACCTCAAAGTCATGGGAATGATTCAGAGCAAGGAAATTGGGTGCCGTACGAGTTGAAGCCGAAAGATGTTGAACGGCGTTTGCTTGTGAACAGCTGCTTGAAAGGCAAAGACGGAAGGGATTTCTGCATCGCATTGTGACTGGGGACGAAAAATGGGTTCATTACGATAACCCCAAGCGCAGAAAATCATGGGGAATTCCCGGCCATGCTTTCACGTCGACGGCCAAACCGAATATTCACGGCTCCAAGGTCATGCTGTGTATTTGGTGGGACCAACTAGTGTATTATGAGCTGTTAAAACCGACTGAAATAATCACAGACGATCAGTATCGAACGCAATTGATGCGTTTGAGCCGAGCATTGAAAGAAAAAAATAAAGTACAAACGGCCGCAATACAACGAGAGACACGATAAAGTGATTTTGCAGCATGACAATGCTCGACCCCAGTTGCGAAAGTGATCAAGACATACTTGGAAACATTGAAATGAGAAGTCCTACCCCCCACCCGCCGTATTCTCCAGACGTTGCTCCCTCTGACTATTACTTGTTTCGATCAATGGCACACAGCCTGGCTGACCAGCACTTCCGGTCTTATGAAGAAGTAAAAAATTGGATCGATTCGTGGATCGCCTCAAAAGATGACCAGTTTTTTTCGACGCGTGATTCGTACGCTGCCTGAAAGATGGGAGAAAGTTGTGGCCAGTGATAGACAATACTTTGAATCATAAATGTATAACCAGTTTTTTACAATAAAGCCTCGAATTTCGGAAAAAAAACGGCGGAAGCAAAGTTGTACATCTAATACAATCTTATCATTCGCTCGTCTTTGGCTGTCAATTTTTATATATAATTCTTTTATTGTATTATATTATTGTTCAAGATATTCCAAATTTTTCGGCTCTTCGATGTGTCTCGGACAGAGATTCAGCTGAATTAAAAATGATCGCTTCGCTCGAATTTTCATGTTTATAATAGGAGTAAATCGGTAACGCTCGAGAGGAAGGGAGAGGGGACTCGATTTTCCATTAAGACTACGTGCCAAATTTGCATAGAATTTTCTCATTGAAATATCAGTCATGCTAAAAAATTTGGCACGGAAGCAACAAATTTCGAATTACAGATTCGAAAGATCAAATCAATTTCTTGTTAATTAATAAGATTTTAAAGTTATTAAGCTATTAACTATATTAATTTATTTCTTAAGTCTCCCTGATCCGAGTCGCTCCTTCTCCGGTTCCTGATTGGTCGGCGCATGTCAGACGCATCGTACGAAACACGACTAGTTTGCGTTTACTTATAGTAATTACGATAAATAAAAAACAATAATTTGATTGGTGCGTAATAACCAATGTTTATTTCGAGTGATTACAAGAGTTGAAACGCTTTAATAAAATTAGTTTTGCTGATTTTTACATAAGATAGTAATGCGATAAAGGCTTCGGTATGTGGGAACGATTTCCTTACCTCCGGGCGGAGTTATTTCTTCTCGGCGTCTCGTTGTTACTCTGTTGAAAATTCTTGTAAGTTTTTTGTATCAGATCTTAAAAAAGTTGTATGTGATCAATCAGGATTACTAAATGAACGTACATGATTGTAAAAATCTTATATAATTTGTTCATGAATCTCACCAGTAATCTTTAATGATCTTAGGAATCTGAAACGAATTGTACACGAACATCTATCGTAATGAAAAAATCTCGCCTTAGCCTTATAAGAAACTTTTAAAAAATAGTATCTTTACAGGATCATCTAAGAATATGGTATTAATATGATTCTAAAATGTTTCATGAAAGATTATTTATCAGTCTTAACAGTTACGGAATAGTTTATTTTTCAAGATGATACAAGAATCATAAATCGTACACGATGATTTGTATAGCAATGAAAAGATTTTGCCTTAACCTTATAAGAAACTCTAAAAAAATAATTTCTTTACAGGATCAGCTAAGAATATTAATTATGTATGATTCCTAAGTGCTACATGAAAGATCATGTATCAGTCTTAAAAAATATATAGTTACAAAATAATTTATCTTTCAAATTGGTGCAGAAATCTGGCATGAATTGTACACGACGATTTATATTGCAATAAAAAGATTTTAATTGCTAATTTAGCTTAATAAGATACTCTTAAGAAATAATTTTTTACATCCAAAGTAATAAAGGTATCGATTATTCCAGTAAATTAATGAACAGAAACTCAATTGTATATATGAAATAAAAAAGATTAAGAAAAATTAAAAAATAATTTTATTATTTATTTAATTAGAATACTAAAAATGATTAAATAAAAGATCGAAATATTATTACGTATTATCATTGTCTTAATGTATTGATAAATTATAATTTTGTTATAATAACTGACATAGGCTTTTTATGCTCTTTTCCCAAATTAAGTTTGATTTAATCGAGAAGCTGTTATTCAATTTGTGTAAAAGAATTAATTTTTAGCTAAAATGAATTTTTTTAAATCCCATTCAACTTCTTACTTCCCATTTTATTCCATTTTATTTACTAGGATATAAGCAATAAAACACAAAAAATTTTAATAAATATTCTTGTAACATTTTTATAATGATACTCCAGTTATATAATATTCTTGCAAGATTCACGTTACATGCGCGCAAAATTCACGTAATCTACGCACAAGATTCATGGATGTAAGATTTATATAAGGTTCTTAATTTACCTACAGGTATCGTATGCGATATATTCTTATACGATTTTATATGTTTCTGTCTGAAATTTGTATGTGAAAATTTTCTTGGAAGATCTCACAAGAATTTTTCTTGTAAGAATTTGCAGCAGGGTTGACATCGACACGCGACACTTCGCGAGTGTTTTACTTAGCTCACGCCAGCTGATGCACGTGTCACGCCAAACCGGCGTAATAAAGAGCAATATTATTATTCGAATGAGTTTTCGCTTACAAAATGTTTAACTAAAATATTTAAAATGGAAACTAAGTCAAATGTAAAAGTAAAAAGAAAATGTAAAAGTAAGCGTGGAATGAGAGAAGTAGAAAAAAAGAAAAATCTTGTTTGTACATGCGCGCGGACGGCAGGACGTAACATTCTTTTTCAAAAAATTATACAATTTGTAATATACAAATACTGATCTTCTATATAAGATAATCCCGCCCTTTTCTTCCTCTCTCTCTGTCTCTCTTTCTCCCTCTCTCTGTCTCCCCCCTCTCTATCCCCCTATCTCCCTCTCCCCCTCTCTCCCTCTCTCTCCTACATCCCTCCCTCTCTATCCCCGCCCTCTTCCTCTCTCTCCCTTCTCCCCTCTCTCTCTGCGTTTATACGTGCTTGTACACACGCGAGCGCATTATTGTTGTTTTGATGTTTGAATTCCCATATTCGAAATATCTCCTATATTCAATCCTTTATAACATGACTAAAAAGTCAGCTATTGGAGTAAAAAAATATATTTTATAAGAGATGAATAATACATTCATTACTTTTGAATGAAATTTCAAGATAATGTTAACTTTCTTTATAAAAAAAATGTTAAAATTGCAAAAAGAACCATACATTTTACATAAATATGTGTGAAAATTTTTTCGGTTTGACATCATTTTCAACATTCAAAAATTTATAAAAGACATATGGTCCGATCCATAGTTTTTTTTTATAAAATTTTTCGTAAAATTTTTTTTGTAAACTGGTTATCTTTGGTCAGAAATGGAAAAAATTTTACGAAAAATTTTACAAAAAAAAAACTATGGATCGGACCATATGTCTTTTATGATTTATACAAAGTAATAATGCCTTCTATACATATATATATGTAATTTAAACATTAGTGGTAATAGTAATAATGAAACATTAGCTAAAATTTTTATCTCCTTGCTTTACGTTAAAGTTAAAATATTAATAGTAAAAGTTTTATAATAAATACTAAAAATGAGATGTGATATTAGTAAAAAAATAACTTTTTCAAAAAATGTAAAAAAAGTACGCCAAGTACACGCGCTGTTCAGAAAAAGATTTTATATAAATCTATAAGATTATCTATAAGATAATCTGTATAGCAATCTATAACATCAGTAAAATTAAATTAAATTACAAAATTAATTATTCTGAAATAAAAAATACTTTATGCAAAGAACTTAGCGCTGCTCGACTAAATTAGAAAAATCAGCAATTTAATCTGAATGTTAGACTGAGTAAAAACAAATTATACTGTTTCATATGAAGATTATAGGATTACAGCTCTGTATTACGCGCAAACAAATTTAAATACCAAATAAACTAAATCTTAATTTAATATACATATATCTAATATTAATCCGTACCATAAGGTATTAAACCATACAGGGTGTCTCAGAAATAAGGTAGGAGTCGTATTGGGGGCGTGGAATGGATTAAGGGAAACAAAAAAGATATTATTTTAAGATATTCGCTATAGTTTTCGAATTAAAAAAGGAAACATCTAAGCCAATGTGCGGTGAAGCCATACCACGCGAATTCCTTTCTTTTTTAATTAGAAAACTACAGCGAATATCTTAAAATAATATCAGACTTTTTTGATCCCCTTGACTCATTCTACGCCCTCAATGCGGCTCCTATCTTATTTCTGAAATACCCTGTATATAACCAGAGAAACCTGAGAGAGGACATGACGACTCGAAACCTGTAACCGCAAAATGCTGCCGCGCATTACCGCCCTCTGAAGAAGTGGATGTTGCTACACAGCAACATCTTTTTGCAGTGCTCCTCTGATGGAAATAGATAGTTGAAATTGCTAAAATAACTAAAATCTATTAAATTAATAAAGATTTTAACTATTGCAGCGATTTATTTCCATCAGGAGGCAAAAAGGACATTGTTGTGTAGTTAACATCCACTTCTTCAAAGGGCAGTAGTGCGCTGCAGCATTTTGTGGTTACGGGTTTTTGGGCTGTCATATCCTCTCTTAGATTTTTCTCTGATATAACCACTGATATAACTTACATGAATACAGACTACTGACTCAATGTGATAGAAAGAGATGAACCTGATTCTGAGCTTTCCTTGTTTAATTCTCATATACGAATGTATGCGTCCTGTCTGTGAGTATTTATGTGAAAACACTACGTTAGTCATAACAGAAATTATCACAAATATCATTTCATAGTGGTCTTTTATTCTATTATATTTTGAAAAAAATAAGAAATGATAATTTTTAGTGTGATAAACAAAAGTCTATAAAATAGGAAGTAATATAAATATAGATTCTGTAAACAGGTTCTGAATATAAGTCCTGTAAATTATAATTTTGACTTACGCAGTAATTAGCTATATAATTTATACATGTTTGATTGAGGGAACTGAAATATAGCGCTGCCCAATGCTGTCTTCAAACATGGCAAAGTTGGCAGTTTTGTTATGTAGAAGTCTGTATATATAACACATTCGTACGTACACAAATGACTATTTTTTTATACATAATTGAAATCGTGCAGTATAAATTGCTTGGACATATACGTCCTGTAGTTATCAAGAGATACTGTACATGAGCATAAGCGTGTCGTGCCATGTCGTGTTGTGCCGTGTCCTGTCATGTTGTGCCGTGTCCTGTCGTGTCGTGCCGCGTCGTGTCGCGTCGTGCGTGCGTGCGTGCGTGCGTGCGTGCGTGCGTGCGTGCGTGCGTGCGTGCGTGTGAGTGAGTGAGTGAGTGAGTGAGTGAGTGGTGTTTAACTCACATAACTTTCCTTATTTTTCTAATTTGATTTTTAGCGCCAAGTTTTTTTTGTATAAAGTATTTTTGATTTCATTAAAAATTTATTTTATATTGTTACGTTCTTAATTCTTTGTGATAATCCTTGGATTAAGTAAAATAACGCAATTTTGTGATATAACATTTTAAAGGAAGATTAAATCTAGAAACACAGTAGTATCTTGATGCTAAGCTAAGCGCAGCGACACTACTTCCTTTTACACTGCCTTTTAGTTATTACACACATTGGCGTGGAACAGGAAAAATTTTATATAGGTACATAGTTGAGTTTTATTTTTTAAATTAAAAGTTACAAAATCTTGGGATTTTTTTAAAGTTTCATATAATTAATGCAACTTAAACACTTCATATCATTTTTGAAAGTACATACTTCTTGGAATTTTAAACTTGGCGTCAGTTATTAATATCAAATCAGTTATTAGTATCAAATCAATATAATATCAGTTATTAATATCAATATCTTTTATACAAATGATATACATGTCACTTTGAAAATGCTATTTTTGTGGAACTATAACTTGGCGCTTTTTGATAGTAAGTCTTTTGCACAAATAATATATACTACTTAAATTTTTTTTTAATTTGACACAACAGTTTTTTGTTCGAGCTTATTCATATATGTGTATGAAATTTTTGTACATATCACTTAAACTCTTTTTACAGTACAATGTCTTTTTGTTTGGGTAGCGCACATATATTTGACGCCTTCTTTGTTAATTTTCTTTTAATAAGTAAATTTGTATTTGATTTTATATATATGTCACTGTTATATGTCACTTAAAGTTTTGTTTTCGCGATAGAATAATTTTTTGTTCCATCTTTTTTATTGTAATAACGGCAGCTATTCTTTGTTCAGGCAGCACATCTATTTATATATTCGACGACTTATTCTTTTCTTTTTTGAAAAAAGTTACATACCATTTAAATTTATATATTCGACGATTTATTCTTTTCTTTTTTGAAAAAAGTTACATACTATTTAAATTTTTTTATAACGGTTTTTTGTTCAGGTAGCGCACTTATATAGGATATTTGACAAGTAACGATACAACTTTTGCATAGGGATAGAGCGGATTAAACTGATGAGTGACTCAAAAAGTCCTGCACCATTTTGCAATTTGTGCAATAATTATTAAGTGTACAACTTTGCTTCCACCGGAACTCCCCATGATTTTCTGCGCTTGGGGTTATCGTAAGGAACCCATTTTTCGTCCCCAGTCACAATGCGATGCAGAAATTCCTTCCGTCTTTGCCTTTCAAGCAGCTGTTCACAAGCAAACAATCCCCGTTCAACATCTTTCGGCTTCAACTCGTACGGCACCCAATTTCCTTGCTTCTGAATCATTCCCATGACTTTGAGGTGTTTTGAAATGGCTGGTTGAGTCACTCCCAATAATCGTGCCAATTCTTCTTGATTTTGATACGAGTCTTGATCAAGAAATGCCTCCAATTCTGCATCTTCGAAAATCTTCTCTCTTCCACCGCTATGCCGGTCTTCGACGTCAAAATCACCGTTCTTGAAGCGTTGAAACCACTCACGACACGTTCTTTTACTAATAGCGGCCTCACCATAAGTATTTGAGAGCATTCGATGAGCCTCAGCCGCAGATTTCTTCATATTGAAGCAGAAAATTAAAACCTCCCGCAAATGACGAGAATTTGGCTCGTAAACTGACATTTTCAATCGAGAATAAATTTATGTACACACAAATCGACTAATGTTTCTATGGGGTTATGTTGACAGATGCCCAAGTTTATTGTATGACGTCTATGATCTATTTATTTCGACCACCACTTACCGCTAAAGCCATCTATAGGAAAAGGCGGAAGCAAAGTTGTACATCTAATAAAATATCAATTAAAGATCATCTTTTACCAAAATATTGGTTTTCAATATTTTTTTACCCAAGTACTATCAACTTTTTAGAAAACCTGCAAGAGACAAAAATTATTTATTTTCTTTTTATAGAGCTCTAAGAATTGTTTCAGAATTTTTATCAAATTTTTAGTACTGTATTTTCTTATTGGCAATCATTTTTTCAACATGAGAAAATACGATACTAAAAAATTCTGAAAAAATTCGCGAAACTCTTTGAGAAGAAAATAAACAATTTTTGTCACTTTTTATTTTTCTATAAAGTTGATAGTACTTGAGTAAAAAATTATTGAAAACTAATATTCGGCGATTTTTAGTAATTAATATCTTAACTATTGCGAAAATTATAAAGTGCTAAAGGACTTTTCGACTCAGTTTAGTCCGCTCTATCCCTGTGCGAGAGTTTTATTGCTATTTATCCTGTATTTAATGCTTTATTCTTTTCCTTTTTTAGAATGAGTAATTTTGTATTTCAATTTCATTTTACTGACTGCTACAGATTAATCCTACGTTTTATATAAAATCTTTTTCTGAACGATGCATGTACTTTATTTTTTTGAAAGATTATTTTTTTATACTATGTATATTACTGATAACTTTATTATACATTGTTGAAAGAAAATAATTTTTAATTTAATCAAAAAAATTTGAGGAAACTGTGGACGGTGGGGATATTTTGTTAAATTAAAATTTTCATTCCTTGCAACTTTAAAGTATTCTTGAAACCATACATAATTTTTGTGTAAAAGATTTGGTAAGATTTGTATAGTATAAAAGACCTCCAATAAACTTAACCTTGACCTTGATATACTATCAGGATCATCACCCTGAGTGACTTTCAACAGGTTTTAGCTGTCGCACGTTATTCATTAAAAAATTATTAACAAAAAATTTTGAAAAAATAATCTCTTATTTCTACTATGTAGGAGATACATAGACTTATCTGATATATAGGATCTGATATGTAGGACTTCCTGTTATGATGAGATGGGCACCTAATATGAGACAGCGGCTAAACTAATAAACGGTATTTATTGATTCCACCACGAATTTATTGCTTTTACATTGAACTATTTAATGTAAGATTCATTATTAAATCATGCTTGTAGTCGTTATAAAAAAAAGGTTTTAGTATTTGATGTCTTCAAGTTTCATTGAAATGAGTGTTTAAACCTTATTTATTATTTAATAAATATTTATTTATTAAATATTGCCAAATATTTAACAAGTAAATATTTGATAATAAATTCGTCGTATATAATGATAGAGTAAGATCGTATTAATAGAAAAATACGAGATATGTTGAATTGCTTAATTACTGAAAATAAATTTGATATTCATAAAACCGTACGGCGTAGAAATCGTAATATGAGATACCCAAGCTGTTTCTAATATGAAATAATTAACCTATGCTTATGTCATAGTAAAAATTATTGCTAAAGTATAATATAAATATTATTTTACAATAAATATTATTTTACAAAAAAAGGACAATCGGAATGAACATCGAATGTCTGTTTCTGCAATACTTGGTTTCAACTACCTGAAGACGTTCTAGGTACAATTCATCGCATGTTCATTTTGCGCGCGCAACTCATTGGTTTTGTTTGTTTGTATTTTAGAAACATTAAACAAAGTTTTTTAATTATAATACTGATGTACTTTGCGTTTTATAATTAATTTCTCGGAGTATCTCGTACTTATAAGAGCATAACTTTTTGACTTTACGATTTGCTCACTTTTTACATTTCTTTAATTTAAAAAAAAATAAAATTTAAATTATAAATTTTACATAGCATTATCTTATTAAATGTCCTTAAAAGTGACCTATCACTTTTTTAAATTCTGCCCATAGATTTCTAGCATTTACCCAAAATGAATTCATAATAGGGGCCTTTCCTCTAATACTAAAAACTATTCTATATTCTTTCTTGCTTAAGGTAAGGACAAGGTTGGATGGATTTTACTTCACATGGAAAATGTCCCTTGGCAGGTGGAAGAAGTGAAGTGAAACCCGTTTTGTGTAGAAAGTAGAACTGCATTCAAAAATTACGTCTAGATAACTCTAGTGTGCATTTTTGTTATAATATATGTAACGTATCATATAGCTTAAAGTTATCTGGACGTAATTCCTAAACGCAGTCTTGAACGCCCCTTGGCAAGAGGGAGGTGGAATGAAACTCATTTCACGTGGAAAATCGGACGATTTTCAGTAGGGTGGAGGGAAAAGAATTCGTTTCGCGTGAAAAGTCGTACGCCCCTAGGCAGGGGGGGGAGGAGATGGGGTGGAACTCCCTTTGTGTTGAAAGTCGTGCGCATCGAAACAGGTGGGGGGGAGGTGGGGTGAAACCCTCGCTTTTCGTGGAAAGTCATACAGGCAGGGTGCTTCCGGGCAGGGTGGATGTGGTGGATCTCTCTTCACATGGAAAGCCATTTCACAAGGAAGAGTACAGAATAGTTTTTAATATTATGTATAGCAGAAATAAGATGTTATTTTTTCAAACATTTTTTGTTACTATATAAAATTTTTAATGAATAATGAGCGACGACTGAAACCTGTTTAAAGTTACTCAAGATGACTTTGACAAAATATATCAAGTAATAACGGCGCGGCGTAGTAACGATAAAATAACAGCTCTTCCATTCTCTGCATGTACACAAAAAATTGATTAACAACAGCTAAAAAGAAGTATTTTATCATGAACGTGTAAAAATTACTTGTCTCTTAAAGTTTTGTGTTAAATAACATATTTCATGGAGGATCAAATCTATTCCAAACAATTGTGAGAAGTCTTTTATTAGCCACTGTTAATCAATTTTTTGTGTACATGCGTGCAAGGAATAGAAGAGTTACTAATGTTATTTTTATCGTTATTGATAATTATTCATAATAGGGGACTTTAGAGATCCTAAAAGTAGAAATTGGCCAAAGCCCGGCATGATGTTGTAAAACCAGAAATCACGTGATCTTGGAAATGCGCGCCAATATATCAACGCCAATTTCAATGAGAATCTTAACAGCAAGCTAGTAAGATTCTCTTCTAAGATTCGCTTCTCTTACTTTCATATTCTCTTTTCTCACTCTCACATCCGTTTCACAACATGGCAAAGCCATTCATGGATCGAATCGGCATTGGCCGATCTCTATTTTTAGGATCTCTAAGATCTCCCTCCTCCATTGACCTTGACTTTGAAATATGTTGTTATGATCCTGAATGACCTCCAACAAGTTTTAGCCGTCGCTCGTTATTCGTTATAAAGTTATTAACAGTCAAAGTTAGTAATATTTTTTTTTCTTTACATGAAAAATCAGATAACTCTAGGCAGGGAGGAAGATACGGAATAGACCGATTAAAGAAATATGACTTTCCACGCGAAGCGAGTTCTACCCCACCTCCTCTCCTGCCAAGAGGCGTTTGACTTTCCATGCAAAGCAAGATCTACCTGAATGAAAAGTTGTATGCTTCTTAGTAAGGCAGGAGATGAAGTAGAACTCGTTTCGCGTATTCACAAACTATTCATGCGCCTTTTGATAGGGGATAGATGGGATGGAATTCGCTCCGTACGCGCGTGGAAAGTCGTAAAATATATATTAAAGCAGAAAATTTATTTTACATTAATTGAAACAAGACATGATTTAAAAAAATTTTTTTATAATAACTTTTTACGAATAACGAGCGGTGGTTAAAACTTATTACTCAAGGTCATAATATATGTCAAGATCAAGGTCATTGTTGGTGCTCTAATGATAAATAATTACTCTTTATGATAATAATTTGATAATGATGTTGCAATTTTTAGGACTATATTTTTAAGACTATAATGATAACTAACTTAACGCTGAAGTTGCGCTAAGATTAAGAAAGTCACTTTGAAGAGTAATTTGTTATCATGCGTTATTTACTGAAAAAAAGTATTAAGTAATCTGTAACGCATCAGGGAATTATTTTTCTATACTTACAGTAGTAATACTAGTAATGAATAAAAGTAACTAGTTATAAATAAAAGATTTATACTTTTTTTTCAGCAATGAGACTGACAATGAGTGACTTTTCCAATCCGTTACAAATATCGTCACAAAAAATTCGTAAATTATCATTACCAACTATTATCATAACAAAGTAACAATAAAAAATAACCGCGTTACAAATAATGCGTACTTCTATTACCTGTGTGTACTGTGTGTGCATATAATTTTCTTTCCAATATATTGCATTAGAGAAAAAGTTTTTTTACAAGTTGGAGCATAATTGAAATAAGTATTTTTAAATTGTTTACAAATCTCTTATTAAACCAAATATCTGCCGTTTTGATCGACCTTTTGCCATTTTTCAGATAGAGCCATTATTCCATCAATATAGAACTTCTGTGATTTCTCGGTAGAAAGACCGAGATAAATGATTTTTGCAAACCTTTTTTGAAGTCAAATTTACTCTATTAAGGGAGTTCTACAAAGTTGTACCGAAACAAATGATAATCGGACGGTGCAAGATTAGAACTGATGGATTCATCAAAACTTTCCAGCCAAGTTCTCTCAATTTTTGTCAAGTCATTAAAAACGTGTATGGCCTAGCATCATGATGAAAGACAACGTCTTTCTATTGATCAGTTCTGCCCGCTTTTCCTGAATAGACTGCTCTAATCGCATTAGTTTTTGAAAGTAGAGATCGGACACGTTTTGCATGGCAGCAACAGTTCATAATGGACGACTTCTCTTTCTTAGTTCTACCAGTCACACAGCATCATCTTCTTTGCGTCAATCTAGGCTTTACGATTGTTTGTGATGCTTATCTTGTTTCAACGATCTTTTTCGAACATTATTATCATATGTCCACTTTTCATCGATGATTATCAATCTTTTCAGAAAAAGCTTAATTTCGTTTTGTTTCAGTAGCGATTTATAATATATAATAGAAATTTGATTCATTAAATTTTTTACCGCTAAGTTATGTGGAATCCAAATATCACGCTTTGTATATCCAGCCTTACGCAAGTGTTCCAAACGGTTTTATTAGCTCCTTAGCACAATAGGCCGACCAGAATAATGTGCATCTTTGACATCTCACGCAACATGTGATATTATAGTAATCTTGCAATAATATTACAAATTTGCTGTAATATTGCATAAAAATATGTCAGTAATATTGTATAAATATTGCTATTAAATGTCCGAGGTAAATTTATTGCAGAAATATTTTTGTGATGTTTTTGTAATATTATTATAATATTAAGCAATATTTCTACATATTACGTTAATATTTGTAATATTGCAATAGTATTTTTATATACTGTAGTAATATTGCAATAATATTACACAGTAATATATCAATCATATCGTATAAATATTGCTACAAAAATAAATATCCGCAAAAAATTCATTGCAGGAATATTTCTGAAATATTTTTGCAATATTGCTGCAATATTATGATATATTACAATCATTAATCTAGTTTTATTAATTGCTAAAATATTATTGCTTAATATTACACTCTAAAATATATATGACAAAGTCATAATAAAAAAAATTAAAAACAGGAGAAAAATATTGAACGTTAGAAAAATGAAAAAATTATAAATGAATATTAAATAGAATTTTAATAAATACAAATAAGATGTAAAACATAATACAGCTTATTAGTATCCATTGCAAGTTTTGTTCAATTTATATTTCTTTACAATTTTTTTACACTTAATATTTATTTAATAATAAATCAAAATATAATATTATTCGTATCTTATGTTAAAAAGATATCATTGCGATAAAAAGCATTGTAATATTTCAACGCTATTGCAGTAATGCAATGCGATAAATAACTGCAATGTAATAATTGAATGATATTGCTCTATTATTATAGTATATCACATTGCAATCATTAAATGATATTGCGGTAATATTGTAATGCGATAAATTACATTGCAATATTTGAACGATATTGGGGTAATTCTGTTTCGCGATATATCGTATTGCAATATTTAAACGATATCACGGTAATACTTCAATGCAATGTATCATACTGCAATATTTGGACGATATTGCTGTAATATTGCATTGTGATGTATCACACTGCAATATTTGGACGATATTGCTGTAACACTGCATTGCGATATATCTCACTGCAATATTTGGACAACATTGTTATATTGCAGAATAATGTATCACATTGTAATAACTTAATAAAATTACTACAATATTACAATGTAATATCTCAATAGTATTTACGTAATATTGCATTTCAAGTTGCAATATTACTGCAATATTGTAATCTCACTGTAATATTATTGCAATATTACATGCTCTGTGGGATCGAAATTTCCATTTCGAAATCTGCTGTTTGTTTAGTTAGAGCATCCTCTTCATAAACACAATAAATTTTTTCTGCGGCTTGTGCAGCGTTTTTCCTTTTTTTATAATAAAAAAGTAAAATGTGTCGGAAATGTCCTGATTTTCACTCATTTTCAAATTTGATTGAATGCGTCAGTATCGTTCAAATCTATGATCAATCTATTTTAAAATGTTGTATGAAATAACACCTTTCCAACGATATATATAATATAATACGTCACACAATGGTGGTAAAAAATCGACCAGTCTTTTTACATGTAGCCATCTCCATCTATTGGCTACATGTAAAAAGACTTTTTCCCTAACCCAATATTATTATTGGTTGAATATTTTGTCAATTAGACATTGTTGTCACTTATATTTTTGAACCGTTTTACTTTTGCTCTTTTCTTTTAATTTTAGACACTGAATACAATATCAGCGGAAAAGAACTCTACCATCGTGTTTCCACTACCAATCGATATGATGACATACTTTATGAAAGCTTTACCGAGGGAATAATTATGTGAAAAAGAGAAAGGAAGAAAGCGTACGTCACGTTTCGCAAGATACAACGACGGAGAAGAAGATTAACAACTTTTCTGAAGCTTTATGAAGGACGTTTGGCGATTTATTCGTATATTTAACATGCTTGCGTATTACATCCATAGGCTGTGTTCGGGAAGTGTGCTATCAGTGCTATTATGGTTTATTCTCTTTTTATTGGTACAATCATAAAATAGATACGATGAACAAGCGTACTAAGTCAATATGCTTAATTACAAGTTTTGATCAATAACATAGTTCAATAATAGCGATAGTTCTTTGAAAGAACTTATTTGTTTCTAGAACTAATACCTATTTTTTACACTTTCTTTATTCGATGCTAAATTACACTGTAATTGCCTTATCTCGAGAGCTACAGTAATCGCAGTGGAAATATGGCTATCACTTATGAAGGATTGGCGTTACCTTAGAAAAATAACTCGCGCGTTAGCGATTCTTTTTCCTAAAAGTAATTCGTTATCGTTACTGATTTGCAAAAGTAACTCATTACCGTTACCATCATTCAAAATGTGACGAATCGTTACTTTTTTATTACTTTTTTTTATACTAATAGAATATTATAGCGTTTTTCGTTCATAGAACTCATGCTTTAAAGCTGTTGTACACAAAGATCGATGTAAAGATGTATCTTTAATAAAAATATAGAAACGAGTTATACCTCAAAATCATCAATACATTTTATTATGCTGTTCGATAAAATATCGAATAGCTTTGAGCTATTTTATCAATTGAGATATGTCATTTTTACATTTAAATTAGAATAGTGCGCACTAATTCTGCCAATGAAAAACGCTATTATATGAAAAATATTATTTTTTTTTTGCAAGGAGAGAAAAATCTTTGTAAGCCCAACTATCCGAGGACGATCCAGAGAGACGTCCCCGGAGGAAAGACACCCAGGGCGTGCCCTGGACCCGAGATCCCTGGGCGTGCAGGATTCGATGTGGCTGCATCCCTGAGGATGACTGTCCCAACTAACTACTGTAAAACTCTCCCTATGCGCAACTACCACTTGGGTATTGAGGAATGCCTCGGAATTGCCTACTCGGCATTTTATCAGGACAATATGCAGATTTTTGCGATAAATATTCTAAAGAGAAGTCAGAATTCTATCTTTTAGTAAAGGAATAAAGCTCAAAATCTAATAAATGTGTTTGTGTGTGTGTGTGTGTGTGTGTGTGTGTGTGTGTGTGTGTGTGTGTGTGTGTGTGTGTGTGTATATATATATATATATATATACGGTCTAGTTAGGACTAAAACTTTTATGTGGCTAGAAATAAAGTAAAATGATAAAAGTAACTAATGAAATCATTACTATTACCCTCCAAAATATAACTACGTTATTATAAACGTTATCAAAAGAAAATGTAACGTCGTTACCCATTCGTTATCGAAAAGAGTAACTTGTAACAGTAACGACGTTACAAGTTACTTGTCAACCCTGTATTTATAACATCATTGATGGAATTAGATAGAATTGCTGTCACAGCTCATTATGTGATAGTAATAATTTTCCAGTACTGCTAGTATTAGCATCGGAACATCCTTGATGAAAATTTTTTATATAATGAGGAATGATGAAATATTACTGAAATTGTAATGATCAGTGATAAAATATTATTGAAATTGTACCTAATCAGAGACGTTGAAGTGACCTTTATTTTACATCGAAGAGGTTGATGGCTGATTAATTGATTTCGACATCGATCTATTGTTGAATCGACTTCTTTTTAATTAAATAATAATTAGCAAATGTATACACATGCAGTCAAATGTTTATATGTATATAATTATTATATATTTATACTATTTCAAGCAGTTATAAAAGTTATATTATGTGATTATTCAAACTAAGTCGGTTTTTTTAATAGATACATTTGATTATCAATCTGTTCAACGTGGATTGAATGTTATACCAACGTCACTTTTCTGACTGAGATCGTATGCATCGGGTATATATCAATTGTTCACATCGCTAATTGCCAATTAGTAATTAGCTAAAAGGCCTCGGTAGTCTAAAGACTTAGAACGCTCTCACGGAATGCAAGAGATCCGGGTTCGACTCCCGGCCGAGGTAATATTTTTCGCAATAAGAATTAATTTACAGATTTTAATATGTCATTCAATATTATTAAGAAGAGATGCGAATAAAAATTTGTTAAATTGCTAGTCAATTTAACTCGTGATATTATTACGGTAATTTAGTAGAGTTAGCGTTTCAAGACCAAAAAATCATTTCGGCGCTCGATTCTGGGGACTACATACATAGTAAATAAATTCACAAAAGAATCATACAAGCATTAAGATCGTTTGAGGCTTTGATTTCTATAATTTATGTTATTACACATACACGGTCCTATAATATATTATATTGTTAGTAATTAGCTAATTTAAAATAATATAATTTCATTGGTAAAGCAGTTAAAACTTACTAGGAATCGACCGATGTGAGTGGTGTGTGCAATTGAACTGTGTGTAAGTGTGTTGCTCCCGCATGCATCTTAGTGCTATAATACCTAACGATAGTGTAATTGACTAATCAGGACAAAGAAATCTGTAAACGTACGTTTTAGACTATATTACATTCATCCATTTTTTATCGCACGACAAATTTTTCAAACATGTCAATATTGGCTGCAGGACAAAGAAATCCGACAACCTCTATCCCGCAGCCAATCAACGTAATGAATAATGATAAAATTATTACTGAATTTCGTATTGAAATTATATTAATTGACCCATTTTCAATATAATTTCATTAAGATTTTATTATAATTCGTTAATATATATTTTATAAATAATTCAATACAAAATGTTATTGTATTTAGTTTCGCGTTGGTACAAAAATACAATGCATGTACTAAACTATATGTGAAAACCATGAACAAATGTAAACATAAAACTGCAGATAATCGATTATATAGCTCTGCTTATACAGAAAATGGCAACTAAATTTTACATGTATCATCTGGTATTGGTTCTCGAAAGCGGTGATTCTAGAAAGATGAATTCAACGCTTTTTGTTATAATATAAACTGATTTTTTTATTTTTCAACAGATTTCAATATTTTTTTCAATTATTAATTTCAATATTTTAATTCTAGTATTCCTCTTTTGATAACTTTCATTAATAAATCTATAAAAACAATGTATAATATATTTCGTTTCAATGTCATTACCTTTAAAATATTTTCATTTTAGAATTCATAGTATTTGAGCATATTTCGTGTACTATAAACAGTAAAAATATTATGTTTTACTTGTTTTACTATTTCATGCATTTTCAAAAATATTTTTAGGATTTATGATACTTCATAATTCGATGTTTAATTTTCCTAAATAATCTATATAAACATTAAATATATTTGCATTATTTTTTATTATTTTTTACTCTTCATTATAATTTCAGTATAATTTCAGTATGATTTAGTGTTCAATTTCTGTGAATAAATCAGTACGAATATTAAACATATTTGTATTAGTTTCAATATTTTTATTATTTTTCATTAATTTTTATTCATTATGTTTTAAATTTATAATATTCCCATATTATGAAATATTTTCAATAATATTTCAGTCATTTTAATTTCTCATTTCAATGATTTTATAGAGTATTTAAGAGATTTCAATCGATTTACTTTCATCAGGGATATATCCATTATTCTATCTTTATCGTTAAATGTAAAACAAAGAAAGATAGATGCGATGGTAGTATGCTTTCCGAACGCAGCCATAATATAGATAGACGGAACAATTGTCTCCCCTTTATAAAAAAAAATGATATCAGCGAATTGTACTGTAACAGAGAATGTAAGAATGTAATACCATTGTCATATAGACTGGATTGAGTGCTGCTTTAGACGGCTGGGCGTCTGCACTAGAGTGAGTGGTACAATTCGCGCAATTAATGCTTTCCAACTCTGTTTTTACATTGCGTGTTACTTTCCTGGTTATTTTGACATTCACGACTGTGCACACCACACACACACACACACACACACACACACACACACACACACACACACACACACACACAGAGAGAGAGAGGGGGGGGGGGAATTGTAAAATCATAAATGATTTTTCCCTCACAAAGGGAACACCAAGTGACAAAAATCGATTTCTTCAAAACTATGGGCTAAAGGCTGAAACGGCCGGACATATATCGTTTTTTTTTTCAAGAAGCCTTTAAAAAGCGCATCAAAATCCCCGATTATCTGGTGTTCCCCTTGTCAGTTTAATCCGCTCTATTTATACAAGAAAACTTTGTCAATAATTGCGGGACACCTTGTATATTATAATGGATCCAAAAAAGTGAAATTATATCAATTGGAATCTAATAGTGTGTAATAGTTAGTATTTTATGCGCCTAGAAGAAATGTGCAAAACCCCGATGTGATCGGATATCTTCTGTTTTGCCAAGAGTATCAAAGCTTTCAAATTTAACTTAAAAATTATGAAATGTTAATTTCTGGATCAGCGATGTCTTTTTGATTTTGTGTTTACTATTCGTAACGTTTGGTTTCAAATGTGAGCATAAACACTACTTTATTCGTCATTTTGAATATTGGATTCGCAATTTTATATCAACGAGTTCCCTAATTGGATCCAAGATAATTCTGAAAGAGATTTTGAGAGAGAATAAAAGAACAAACATGATTGAAGGAATATAGGAAATTTAGATTCGAATTCTCGTCTACCCAGATAACATTTCGTGCTAAAGCAAAGCAGTGTAATTTATTTAGCGGTACTTGTTGTCATAATGTTGCCATGGTAATGGCAAAAACATTTGCTAAATAAAATTTTGCTTGCATGTTGCCATAATTGCCAAATTAATATTTGTACTTTTGATGCTAAGCAAAATTACTTCAATATTGCCATAATCAAATACTTTTGTCACAATTGTTGCCGCAAAGTTACTGTAAAGTTACTCTACTACAGTTTGTCTGTTTATTTGCTTCCAATATTGCATCAAATGAAGACTCACGTTGTTAGCAAATTGCTTGCAACATTTTTAAGCAAATTTTCAGCAAAATTCCAGCAAAATGTTATTTGGGTATATATTGGCAAATCTTCCTGAGGGGTAATCTAACAGTGAATTCGGTTAGATCAATTCAAAAATTAATATTTCATAAATTTTAAGTTAAATTTGAAAACTTTGATACTCTCTCTCTCTCTCTCTCTCTCTCTCTCTCTCTCTCTCTCTTTCTCTCTCTCTTTTGACAGAACAGAAGATATAATACAACACCGCATCAGGATTTTACACATTTCTTCTTGATAAAATATTAACTATTGCGCATTATTAGATTCCGATTAACACTTCTTTTTATATATACAGGGTGACATTAAATTTTGGTCCCACCCGTGAGAAGATAGAGCGGGCTAAACTGAGTCGAAGTCTTCTACCTTCTATTTTGCAGTTTGCATAATAGTTAACGAGATATTAACATTTAAAGATAGTCGAATACGCGCATCCGTCCGACCTACTATTGCCAAAAGTACAGCCCACGATTGAACGACGCGCAGGCCGCAAAGAGCGGGAATGGCCTAGCAGGCGCGCCGCACCGTTCGAGCTTAGAGGCTCGCGGTGTGCGGGACGCTTATCTCACTCCCCGCGCGCTTTAGGATCAGTGAGGTCAGAGTCTCCGAACTTCAAACGGCGCGCTTGCCAGGCCATTTCGACTCTCCAAGACCCACGCGCTGAGCTAGCAATGGGAGTACGCTTAGCATAGTAGTAAAGCCCATGGCACATACAAAAACGTAAGACCGTAAGACGTAATCAATAATTGCCCAATCACGGTAGAGACCGAAAATCCAATAGCGAATCCAATCTTACTGCTTATGTGTTGTAGGCTTAAGTCCGGCGGACTCACATATTCGGTAATCTTTAGAGACTAATATCTCGTTAACTATTGCGAAAATTGTAAAATGGTAGAGGACTTTCCGTCTCAGTTTAGTCCGCTCTACATGTTCATGAACTCCGTCAGAAGAATTATCAGATACCCTGTATATAATACACATATCCATGAGGAACACACTACGTCGTTTGGACGTCCATACGATGTCGAATTGTTGCAATCTGAATCGAAAACGGACATAGTCTCAAACAGATACAGATTAAATTGGTTGTTTAATAAAGTACAAAAAATTAGGGTGCCTTACCAGGACCCATCCAAAATCACAAATATCTGCTGGATAAAATATTAGAAACTATCTTATATTTTAATAATAGTATCAAACACAACGACAGTATGCAAAAATGATGACATAAAAAGTAATTAACTTCTTGTACAATTTGTTCTAGTGATAATTTGGTATCGTTGCATTATTGAATTACAGTGTACGTTACAAGGGGGTTTTTATTTTAAAAATTTAAAAAAAAGATTGAAGAAAAAAGAAAAAAATATTCCAATCTGTAATAAAATCAAGAATTGCACCTTCACCAAAACAAGGTGAAATTATATTACTCGATATATTTTGCCACTTTAACATTAAACATGATCCTTGACCTATTACTTTTTTGTGACTATTATAATTGTAAATTTTTAAATTATTATACGATCTCCTCTCTCCCCTCTCCCCCTCTCTCTCTCTCTCTCAGAAAATTCTATGGCAATATTTGTGTATAGTTAGTCAAAGAAGCGTACCAATCCGTACCTATCATTAAGTTATACGTTAAAAGTTACATTTCAAACATTTTTTTCTCTCTCATTTCATCATTAAGAAGATGCTGGAGTGGCCAAATTATTGAAACTTTACAGATAGATATAAATCTTCGAATTTACTGAATAAAACAAAAAGTCTTTTTATAGCCTGGTTTAATCCTACCCTAGTGAAAAAATTTCTGAAATTATTCTATTTTGGAACATTTCAGCGAAACTACTAAAAATTTGTTGACATTTCATTGAAAATGAATATTTCAGCTAAATATTGAAAAATTGCTGAAATTTTTCTGAAATTTCTTTGAAATTTTGTTGAAAATAAATTTTTCAGCTAAAAATCGCTGAAATTAAACTGAAATTTTTCTAAAATGTTGAAATTTTGCTAAAAAGTTCAAAAACGTGAAATAATTTCAACAAAATTTTTTCACCAGGGCAGAATTAAAGTAGACACAAAATTTGGTAGTGCTGCAATAGATTTATACTAAAATCGAAAAAAAAAAGTTAAAAACTTACATTTTTTTCAACTCATAAAGCTGTCACCCGACATAGATGTTTCCTTAATACAAAAGTTTTATAGCTCGTATGGACCAAACGACAGTGCAGCTGTCTACTAAGCGTATTACTCAGACAATACTGAGTTTATGAAACTAAGATAAAAGTTTGAAAAGTAAAATTTATATCGAACTGCAAATGACATGAACGTTGAGCGAAGATTTGGAATGACGACTCGTAAACAAAGCAATAATTGTATCTAGTAGATATTTGATCTTACAAGAGATGACGTTATAATATATTATATAAGGACAGATGAATGCGATAGATGAATGAAAGATGTCACTATTATCGAGTTTGGAATTTAAAAAAGTCTATCGAGCTCTATCAAGTTCGGCCGTCGCTCCAGTATTCCCTTAAAGGGATTCTAAACCTTAAACCTTAATCCTAAGTCCTAAACCTTAAACGATTATTGAACTTGCTTGAGATCGATAGCACAGACTTTTTTAATTCCAAATTCGATAACAGTGACATATTTGATTCATTTCTTACATTATATTATATATTGTTCTGTCTTATTCAAAGGCATACATCTGTCCTTATCTAACATATGCCAACACCATCTATCGCAAAACCGCGCAACTACTGCTACACGGAATTTCGCCTCTGTTGACATTTCCAGTTTTTGTAAAGCATCCATATACACGTATTTCCCACTCGATAAAAAAACTTTTTTTCTAGACTTTCAATCTTACAAGGGAACACAATCAAGTGAACCTCTTCGATTTAAATGAGCTTTTAGTATGTTGTTCTATGGACAAAAATAGGAGACACATATTTTTTTATATGTGCTGAGTCGCACGTTAAGGGGGTGAAATTCTCCCTTGAAAAAATCGTTTTTTTTTTTCTTTCAAGTATCGTCAAAACTGTAAGAGATAGAAAAAAAATTGTAGAATGAAAATTAAATGCTATTGACAGTACTTTAGAATTACAATAAAATAGGATTACAATAAAAAATGTTTTTTTGTACAAATAAATAATTTAAAAAAATATTTTTTTTATTATATATTTTTATATTTCTAAAGAACTTGAAGCCATTCAATTTCATTCTGAAAATTTTTGTCTATGAAAAAAAAAACCGATTTATTTTATGGGAGGATTTCATCCCCTTAATGTACGACTCAGCATATATAAAAAAATATATACGTATCTCCTATTTTTGTCCGTAGAACAACATATTAAAAGCACATCTAAATCGGAGAAATTCATTTAATTGTGTTCCCTTGTTAGTTCTACAAAGTCGATATCGTTCGTTCCATTAATGTGGTCTCGGCTGCACTTATTTTTAAGATATGGACTCTAAAACTCTTATATCAAGCAAATATAAACCTGAGTGACAACTGTACAAACCAAAAGTGAATTTTTTAACTTTTTTTCGATTTTTTCATGAAATCCAGTACAGCTGAGGTCCTGTTTGTGCATACTTTAATTCTGTAATAATAATTTTGCAATTCGTAAATCCAATTCGGAGATTTTTCACCGAGTGGAAATGATGGTAAAGTAGAATGACTTTAGCATCCCCTTAACCTACCCTAGAATTTTGCACACGTCACGTTTGGTAAACTTCAACTGCATTAAAAAATATTAAATATTTCTATGATAACTTGATTTACTGAAGAACCATTTTAAAATAAACATGTTATTATGTTTCAATTGAACACAAGTTAAAATGGACACATAATAATTCCGATTGAATACAAATTTATGTAGAAAAAAAATTTCCTATGAATCCAGTGATACAACAGCAAATTCTTTTTGCAAATATCGCAAAACTATTTGCAGATGTAACAAGTAAAATTCGTTAAATTATGTTTGTTAAGCCAGTAATCAAAATGTGTTGTAATTGTAATAGAAATAAATATATTTGTTAAATAAACAAAAAATAATATAATTATATATAATATTTGAAGATAAAAAGCTTAATATGAGATTAAATTAATTAATTAAAACAAAGTAAAATGGAATTACTTCTTTTTGTTTTATTAGTGTATATTAAACTAACAAAATCTTGGACATCTTGGGTAATACTAATAACGGCGGTATTGTAACTTTCAAGCCTTATAACTCGAAAAGTACTTAATGAAAATGAACTTTATTATACCGTTTTAAAAAGCTTTTGACATCAGCTATTAGATTCTGGAATCAAAAATAAGATGTTCAATTTAAAAAAATTGATATGATCTTGACATGATATTGGCTATTTAAAGTCAAACTATAATATAACATCTATTAAATAGATCTTTTCAAACCCTACAATTTTTGTCTACAATATTTTTATAAAAAATGCATACTTTCAGCCAGTCCGAAACTTTTGGCAGGCACTAATATACAATTGTACATGCATATATATTTATAGGCATTTTGAACTACGTGCCAAAATTTTATCGGATTTCAAAATTATGACTTTTATTGAGCATGAAAATTTAATTGTGATATTATTTCAATAGTTTACATTTTTAAGTTCAATAAAATTTCGGCGCGCAGTTCAAAATGACAACAAACATGGTATATATGTATGTGTTGATACATATATAATAATGTATAACGTACCTGAGCCGAATAAGGCTCATCTAATTAATTTTATTTTTTTTTTAATTCTATTTTTGGGGATATTGAAATTAACTAAGTGAAAATTAAATCTTTATTTTATTCACTCATAAAAGTAAAATATATTGTTTATATAGAATTTTTGTAAATGAACGAAAAAAAGAATTCGTTAAACTCAACATTCGACCTTATTACATGCATATGAATATAATAAAGCTCAAAAATAAATTAAAAGTAACAAAAAAAGCAAACATTATTTTTCTAAATCAGTTTTAAAATGATTATTAATGATGGAAAAGAAATTCCTTAGGATTCTATTCTCAAACATTACAATTATCTTAAATTTTGTTTGTAACTAACTCTTTAATTTTGGAAATTTCTAGTAATTTGAATACAATTTTAACTTCTTAAAAGATAGATATTAATTAATATAGAACTTGTCTATCGTATTTAACTGAATACTCAAACGAATTATCTGCAATATATTATACAATTTCGTTTATTCTCTTTATACACTCTTGAAATGTCTTACTGTAAACACGTTCTAAATTATCTGATCGTCAATATGTAATGTAAGTGAATCCAGTTTCTTTAATATTTTTTGTATTAGTATTTTATGTGTTTTATTATTTTTCATGTTATTGTATATTGCAGATAATGTAATTCGTATGAGTATTCAGTTAAATACAACAGACAAGTTCTATATTTGATAATATTTTTGAGGCTTCCACGGGTTTCTATATAAAGATTATGCGTTTCGAGATTTTCCTTCATATCCAGATCCATTCTGGAATGCCAACGTTTCGTGAATCTTGCAGTCCATTTCATCATAGCAAGAAGCAGCCTGATACTGAGCTATTCCTCCAGGCCGTTCCTTTTATGTTACGCTGCTTGTTGGAGGGGAGGTGGAGAAAATTGGAATATCTTCAATAACCGAGAGAATGATTTTCCATATTTTATTTATGTTGTAGCTATTATCTCTATTTAGATTGTTAGTTTTGTATCTCTATGGCTTCTCTATACTTTCTTGGAAAGTATAATGTAATGTTGGCTATTGTGGTCATTTTGTCAAACAGTATTTGATATCCTGTTTCGATAATGTGTTCTGATAATGCTAATTGCGTTAGAAATTCTATATTTATTATATTTGACGAAATAGTAAGCAGTCTGTACATATTTAAATTTACACAATGGAATTTTTTCAAAAACTACATTGAAGATGATCCAATAATAAGAATAGAAACGTCTGTAATTTTATTTTATTCCGAAATATATGATATTCTTGCATACCAATAACCTGTGCTTTCTATCTTCCTACGAATTATTCAGATGTCTCTATGTTATACACAAGACAACTTTAACGGCGTAAACGAGATATTCTGATATATAATAATTTTTACATGTTTTTGTTATATACTTAACACATAACATAATTATGTAAATTAAACGTAATTAAGTTGCATCCATGTACTATTCGATGAATGAGACACAACAAATACAAAATACATTTGCATCAACCATACTGAAAAATGTAAATTATATATGTTTTAATTACATCTGCGGGAACGTGTATCGTAGTTTGTAACAGTTATGTCACTAAAATTATGAGATTGCACTTTCCTATAAAATTACATCACGATATAACATAATTTTGTAAATTATACGTCACTTTTTCACAATGTTTGAGCATATTTCATTACATTTGTTTTTGCACGTTGAGAGAAGTAATTTTGTTATATAAACAAATTAAGGGACCACAAATGTAATAAATTGATAAGAAAACGATCGATCAGTAAATCCTGGTAAAAAAGTTGATAGAAAACAATAGAAAAAAATTCTATCGTCTTGAACATGAAATCTGGTTCGTAAATTCAATGTGAATCGTGTATATACGATAGGAAATGTATACGGCCTTATAGGAATTTTTCGGTAAGATTTTTATTATTTCTTATATACAGATTCCATATATAAGAAAATTCGATAGAAAAAATAAGAAAACTATTTTATCTTTATCGTTTTGAATATGAATTTTGGTTAGTAATTTCACAAAATGTGTTATACGACATTTTATATTAGAATGCTATCATTATCGCATTATCACATTATCGTTTCTTATAGTTTCTTTTCGCAGTTAAAACTCATGACTGTATAAGAATTTGTCGAAAATTAAATCTCTATTATTTTCTATCGCATTTTACTTATTAAATGCAAATTTGATGTAAATATAAGAAATAAAAAGTAAAATATTTTTTATTCTCATATTTACATCATATATTCATCATGCTTGAAATACACCGTACATTTATATGCATATACATATTTTTAAAAACACATATATGTAATATCGACGGGATTCGAACTTAAGATCTATGGAGTAATAACTTAACACGCTAATCCTGAGCTATAATCGTACGCATATCTGGGCAACTTGGAATTTGATTGTTATTCAACTCCTCATATAAGTTCTTATGGTTCATTTACTATAGGCTGTCAATAGTACTCAATGTGGAATTACATACATCGAAAGGTCGTCTATCAAACTATAATAGGAAATTTTTTATCATAAAACTCTCAAAAAAATATATGTATAATTTTTTATAGTCTACCGATTTATAAATGTCAATGATTTTCAAATTATAGAAATCGAAATGTTTTGTATGGGAAACAATTTTCGCACCTTTCCCACATCTGTCCGCACCTTTTCCGCACTACTTCCGCACTTCTTCCGTACCATCAATATGGACAATGAATATATTTCGATGCTCGAGGTATTTCCATTCTGGAAAGAAGATGGAAATTTATGAAATTTTGTTCGTATTTTTCATATAGATATATTCTAATAAGTTTTCCAATTTTCTAAAACAATGAAGAATTTTATAGACTTGGCTTCTTACTTTGCTGAAATATCATTATTTAAATATCATATTGGTAATAATTTATTTTGTAGAGTAAATTTACAATAAACTTCTATAGGTATTTCTACTCTGTAAGGTCAGATAGAAATCTATGAAATACCCTTCGTGTTTTTTTCAATATTAACATGGATTTTCTCAATTGTCGGACTCTGAGATGAGTTTTCACCGGAGAGAAGTATTACGCTTGCTTTAAAAATTTCTTAGTTTTGATAACTTATAACTTTTTTATGTTTCTTTATATTCTCACTAGAACAACGAGAAATTTTCGCAATCGGTCAACCAATCGCTTGACGAGCAATTTCTGTTTCTCTGACTTAACACTCATCTAATTATGTAACGAAACAGTTGCTTTCTTAATCTTTGAATAATAATTTTTACTGCGCCGGAATTTTTTGTATATCTGAAGAGGGCCTAAATATAGGGTCGAAACATGTAATTGTACTTAGTATTATATTCTGTAGCGTTTTATTTATTTTCTTATTTTCTGCAGTTCTTGTTCGTTATACCTATTTTCAATTATACTTATGTTAAACGAATAATGGAGACTTTTTACATTTTCTGACTCTTATTAGCCTTTTAGATAATACTATTGTAAATTATTTCTCATTATTCATTAGTATAACAAATCAAAATAATCAGTATCGCTAGCAAATAAAGTCTACCCAAAAGATAGGTTAGGTTCTATATAGTTCGTAAACTTTAAATAAATTAATTGTAAGTAAAATTTATTAAATATATAGTTTAACGTGGATATAGGACTCGCACGACAGATCTAGGCTCACGCCTCACATGAAAATATTCGCAGTGCTTATTCGTAGTATTTTGTGGCTCTGTCAGATTTTCTAACCTGAATAAACTTTAATGATTAATATCTCAGGCTCGCGGGGCAGAATAACGCTTTCTTCTGCCAAATTCCTTTGTTTTATGGAAAATCACATCAAATAAGCCTAATTTTATTAATTTTTAAGGTGTCAGTGGTTAAACTGAATTATTACTCTTTCTTCTTGTCAAATCTTCATTTTTACGCAAAAAAAAAAAACAATAAAATTAGACTTACTCGACGTGTTTTTTCATAAAATAAAATAATCTGAAAAAAGTATCACTCTGTCCCGCGCGAACCTGAGATATTAATCATTAATCTATTCAGTTAGAAAATCTGTTAGCCTCGTACTGACAAGTATCGTGCCGCGAGGACAATCGCTTCTCGATGGAAAGAACGGCAACGATGGGGTAGACTGGGGAAGGAAAACATTAAAACAAACACAAATTGCACAGTCAAAGTCAACCACACTTATGCTCAAAAATAAAATACGTAACATTCGGATCGCAGCGAGATGAAACACGCCCGCCATGGTCGGACAATCTCTCGAAACTGAAGACAATCACTTTGTGAACTTTACCATTATTATTTCCTAATTAAATGAAAATGTATTATTTTGTTTCCATGTAATCTCCTCAAATATTAATAATATTAAACTCTCAGCAGAGACATGAAACTAAAAATGATTATAATAGAAGATATATAATGTGCAATGACTTGATTGGTAATGATTCGATCACAAGCGTGCGATTAGCTCAGTGTATTAGGCTATTGTTCTTAGGATCATAGGTTCAAATCTTGGCGGCGATACGATGCATTTTTCAATAATTAATTGTAGTTAATAAGATAAGAATATGGGTATGCGAAACAATAAATAATAAATTGATTTAGAAAAATAAAAGTAAATAATAACAAAAAATTATTTGTTTCGTTAAGATATAAACGTAATCTTTAAATAAATAGTTAGTTTCTATAAAAAAATAGTTTTCATTTAAGAAAATTTTTTGTTATATATAAAAATATATTTCTTTCATTTAAAAAAAAAATTACAAAATTCTATAAACTATTTTTTTAATTCTAATAGCAAGGAATAACTAAAAAACTTTTCAAATCAAAGAGATCGAGTTGATGTCGATCCCATTATTATTTCTTAATTCTTAATGTACCAGGCTTATACGTCAAGCTAGTCAACTGTTATTTATTTATGAAGTCATAATGATAAATTTTGCATTACATAAATGTTATATAGGGTGTCTCGAAAATAAGGTCGGAGCTGCATTGGGGGCATAGAATGGGTCAAGGGGAACAAAAAAATTTGATAATATTTTGAAATATTTGCTTGTAGTTTTCAAATTAAAAAAGGAAACGTCTAAGCCAATGTACGGTGAAACCACGCCGCGCGAATTCGTAGAACGCCCCACACTCGACAGCGGTGGCGGCGACGGCGCACAAGGAGGGGAAGGATAGCGCTTCATCGGTTCTAGGAGCGCTATTTTGATAAATTTGGAAACATTCCCCGCAAATTCACGTAATTTTTGACATAACTGTTACGATTAAAAAAATTAAAATTATGTGTTTGAAACATATTTGCTGAGATATTTGCAATATAGTAATAATAATAAAGAATTAATATTAATAAACATCAATGCGGGAGGAGATGTGCAAATTATTAAATCAGAATAACTAATTTACTCCGTTTGATATATGGTGTCTTCTTTATTCTAAGATTTGAACATTTTAACTTTTTTTGAAATCTTCCTCAGCAAAACCATCATAAAACATTAATCGAAATTAATTCAACAGTCCGCCAAGATTAGATCATTCGTAGGTGATCGAATTGAAAATGGAATTCAATTAGAAGTTATTAATTTGATGAAGAGCCCCCGCTCCCTCATAGTTCCCTCATCGCCTGCGTACTATCTACTGAAGGAGCTTCATTCCTAATCCCAAATCCGTACTTCGTATTTAAGGTCTGTTTTTTTATTCCTGCACTCTCTGAACTAATGCACACGATACAATAAGTTGAAATGGAACAAATATATGGAATAAATACGTTTGTTTCATTTCAACTCATTGTACCATATGCCAATTCAGAGAGTGCAGGAATAAAAAACAAATCTCTAGCAATCAGTATGATAATTTTCCTAACTTAAATAGTTATCAATTTTAACACTTAATAACTCGCTTCGTGATGCAAATCGCTAAGTTTTTCTACCAGATTCTTTTGTTTCGTGCAAAAACACAGCGAATGAGTACAATTTCGTCAATATTAGAGAAGAGAAGTTTAAAGTAAAAACTTGTGCCCGTTTCAACTTGTGTGAGATTAGGACTGTATCTAATTGGACCACTATTTGTCCATTTTAACTTGTGTCCGATTGAAACTGTATCGGATTGGGACCATGTGTTTGTTTCAATCTGTATCTATTTCGGGTTTATGTCCGATTATTCTATTATGTTATCTGATCTGTTTTGTATACATCTGGAACTCTCCCGGTTTTCCCAGGTGGAGGTGCCAAAAAGATAGGAAGATCACTTCTATTTTTCAAATGGAATTTATATGGTCTTCTATACATAACGTGATCCTTCTGATTATTCTACATATAAAAATATATTAAATATTATATATAAAAATTAGAAATATCAAAAAATCTAAAATTTACAAAATAGTTTATACTGTATTCTAGCACATATTGATCTGAAATATTAAATATCTCGTAAATTATTCATTTTTTAATAATTTAATACTTTTATGAATAAAATAATTAAAATGAATCAGTTGGTGTAAAAAAAAACACATAGTTTATTTTTAAAAATTATTCACTTTGCCTATATATTTTTTTAAAGTAACTGCGTTTTCTTTATATCAATTCATTTCATTATATTCTGTCCATAAACAAATCTCTGACGATTAATTTATAAGCAGATGTCCAAGAACGTTCCGAAAAACATCCTAAAAATGTCCCACCATTCTGAGAATGTTCGCAGGAACGTCTCTGGAATTAAGTGTACTGTATGGGTGTGTAACATATTGTCATCTGATTAATGCCATTTATAAGTATATAAGGTATTCCATTGTAGCAGACTAAATCAGAACGACCAATCAAATATTTGCTCCAAAATTAATGGAATACACATGCTAACAATCAAGTTCTTTTTTACAATTTGGGGCATCGTTTTTGATTGATCGAAAAACAACTGCCATGTTCAAGATAACTGCGCATTCTTGGGAAAACCTTATATTCTTATACTATGATTAATCTGAGAGTCGGAAGTTTACCACACCACAGGGCCGAAACTGAAAAGATTGTCCGCAAAACTTTAAATCGAAATAACTTGTATAATTTTGTTATACTATATTCGTATTGTTATTATCCGTATTTCATGTATTGTTATATATTCGTTAGAACACTACAATTTTTATTATATCGAAATATCTACTTTATCGTACAAAAATTATGCATATCTCTTTATTTTATATTATCGTAGATAATTTTTCTAAGTGATCACTGTTCTTATAATAAAGTTTAGTAACATCTATTTAATTTGATGTTGTATTTGTATCTATCTTTGTTTATACAGATGAAAAGAGGTGACAACTTATATGGGAACATCATGTATATAATTAATACTATTATTATACGACTCTTTTACATGACGTTATAGAAAATGATATAACATGTAATCTGTCTTATATTTTATTGATAAATGAATTTACCGACAAGCAAACAAACAATGCATATGAGAAGAGACAAACAGAATGTCAATACGTTTATGTGTAGCAGTTGCACCATTCGCTGGTATCACTTTTTTTTTAGAGAGAAGTTGGCGATGCGCTCTCTCTCTCTCTCTCTCTCTCTCTCTCTCTCTCTCTCTCTCTCTCTCTCCCTCCCTCCCTCCCTCCCTCT
>JAANIC010001905.1:394236-405127 GCA_017607545.1 Acromyrmex charruanus
CATTCTCCCTCTCCTCTCCTTCTTTTCCTCCCTCTCTCCCTCCCTCCCTCTCTTCCCCTATCGTCCTCTCCCTCTCACTCTCCCTCCTTCTCACCTCCCTCCTCCTCTCCCTTCCTCCCCTCCTCCTCCATCCTCCTCCGTCTCTATCACCCTTCTCTCTCTTTCCATAGTATGTCTCTATATATGATTACATCTTGACGAGAGTTGTCAATATTCAACCAATCTCTGACTATTTCGAATTTAATAAATTATAATCATAATAAAATGATTAATTGTGACATTGCATGTGCAATTTCATCAGGATCAATTCAGAGAATTCTACATATATGACATAAACTGAAATATATATTTTTGGAAAATTTTACGAAATTATTTCATACGTTTACATGCTATAATAAGTATTATAGTAAAATTTATGACATGTACATTACATACAATATAATCGAACGATGTTAATGTTATTAGATGTTAACATATCATTTAGTCATATTTTTAGCACAACAATATTTTACTTATGTCAAGCATACATTTGGAATTGAAATTCAAACAGTGAAAAATATTGATGAAAAATATTAATTGAAAATCAATTAATTGATCCGTTCACTATAGATCTTGCACTGTTACCAGACACTGATTCCAGACTTATACGATCGATTATTCATATGTTAATCCATCGGTCCATATAAATGAAATTTATTTAGTACAATAACATTAATTTACAACAAAAAATTACTTTGAACCAGACTAGATATTTCTCATTCTTCTTAAACTTTTATATATTTAAAACGATGTCGCATAATGCTAAAGAATTTCAGTACATTCCAAGATAATTGAGATTTAATGTTTAAAAAGTAGTTTTTCTAATAATATTTGACATTCTTTTGCAAAGAAACGTTATTGTAAAATTCCGATTAGAAGTCATGAATATATTATTTATCCCCAATAAAATGTATGTATTTTTTTAATTTCTTTAATTTTATTTTTTAATTTTGTTTAATTTTATGTTTTAATTGTATTATATATTATATTTAAATGCAAGATTTCTTTAAAATAATAAATTTTTCTATAATAATGAAATCATATACAATTTCTGGTTTGTGGCTATTGATACATATACAGACTACCTATACAATTTTTTTCTAAAATATTTTTTTTAATGCATCTGGTTGGAAATATTCGAGGTGAACGGAATAATTCCGTTCTATCATTTAATACATTACCTTTTTATACGTAGTCATAGTAAGAAGTCTTACTTATACTGTGATGTTATCCAAGTAGCACAACAGCGCCTACAAAACATTAAAAAGCGCTTATATAAAAACGCTATTTTAACGCTTAATAATTCTTAATGCTTTTTAGGCGCTGTATGTTATATTTGAATATGTTCTACAAATATACATATATTATACCTTCTCGTTCTTATTGGGATAACTTCCGATTAGAATTTCAAGATAATGCTAACCTTTTCTTGTTATAAAAAATATCAAATATTGCAAAAAAAGACATTTTTTGGACATTAAATTTTTATTATTGGAAATTTTTATATTTGGAAACCTGACGTGCTAGAGAAATCTAAATTGCAACATTGTTTTCAGCATCCATAAATCTATAAAAGATATTTTGGTTAATTTAAAGTAATTAAAAAAAAAATTTTGTAAATTAGTGTATTCGAGTTAAAAGTCAAGGAGCACTTTTTTCTATCTTGTTAATTTTGTAATATTCTACTGGTCTATTATCACTTAATATAATCGACATTAAAAACTGTTTAAACCTTTCCTATTTCTCTTACGGTACTAAATTCGAATTAGTACCGTCAAGCAAAAGATTTATTTCAGTTCCAGATTTTGAATAATAACAGTTAATGGCAGAGAGAGAGAGAGATTCTTGAAATTGTTTCATAATAAAAATTCTAATATTAAAAGGTAACGAAATTACAATAATCTTTATAGAATGATTTATAATTGATCAATCACATTATCTGAAATTTATGCGTTGATATAGCACAGTAGTAAAGGTGTTTTTAAACATGAATCTTATTTACACGCATGCACACACGCATGCACGCATACACGCACTTATATTGATATAATAAAAAAAAAATATCTAACAAATCAATGTAATATCATAAACATACCGATATATTTAAAAGATAAATAGTAACTTAATAATATCATAAATTGTATAATAAATTATGTTATATTGATATAATTTTGCAAACATTTTCACTATTATGTAATATGTCATGCCTCGACTAATTAGTCATTATTGAGCAGTACTGCATTTATCTTAATATTTATATTAGACATGCAAACTTACTTTTAAAGAATAATCTTGACATATATTGTCAAGGTCATGATCCTGAGTAACCTCCAACAGGTTTCAATCGTCGTTCGTTATAAGTTAAAAAGTTAACAATCAAAATTAGCAATTATTTCCCTGCCTTACACAAAAAGTCAGATAACTTTAGACAGAGAGAGAGAGAGAGAGAGAGAGAAATTTTTTACTTTTTGTCTTTCTTCTGTGAACTTTTTATGATTTTAAAGTTAAAAAACATTTTAATAATAAATCTGTAGGCATATTTTCGTTATAGTGATATAAGTCAGTTGTTGTGTTCTAAGAAGAACGTTCGAGAGATGTTCTTGCGCGAGCTTGTCGCTACCGGAAAATTCCGTAGCAGAAGTAACCGACACGCGGATCCACGAACTCGCGAGGATTGGCTCTCGATAGATCATCAGGTCGTGCCTGATTGGCCAAAGGGCATTGATGCCACCACGCGCTACCGTCGCGCGTTTTCTTGCGGGCCTCGCGATGCTCGACAGTTCCTGTTCACTATCCTGACTGACAAGCAGGACATATATATCTCACAACTGTAATAAAGTTACCGGGCGAGACTTGACTAATATCGGTTTACTTATTTGCACCCGATAACCGTCCCACAAATCTTTAAATAATAAAATTTTATAAATAAAAAATTTGATGTCTTTGCAAAAAATCATTGTTAAACTTTTTTCGAAAAGCATTTTAAAGCTTATAGAAAGTCTAAATGCTTGTGTGTTAAATTTTGTCCATTGATGTTCCACCTTGAAACATACAGACATACATACAGACATATATGTATATAGAGAGTGTTTCTTAAATAAAGTCCGGGCCGCATTGCGGGCCTAAAATGGATCAAGGGGAACGAAAATGTCTTATACCATTTTGAGATATGTTGTTATGGAGTGAAGCGCGATGGGCCGTGTTATGAATTCGCACGGCGCGACTTCACCGTACATTGGCTTAGATGTTTTTTTTTTAATTCGAAAACTACAGCGGATATTTCAAAATGGTATAAGACTTTTTCATTCCCCTTGACTCATTCTATGACTCCAATGCGGCTCGGACTTTACTTAAGGGACATCCTGTATATGTATGTGTGTGTGTGTGTGTGTGTGTGTGTGTGTGTGTGTGTAGAGCATACATATATATATATATACACACACATACACACATGGCCATACAGTATCTGCCCAATGTAATAAAAATATCTTCAATCTCTATCTATCCTTGTCTAAAACCTTGTTTGCTGTGCGCTTGCGCGTGATTTATATGTGAGCTTTGAAGGTGCATGTGCATGTTCTAAGGCAAGAACATAACACTCGTAACACTACATAATAATAATCGACGCATGCGCATTAGGGTGAACATTCAGGACAGACAGATGTTGGAGTCATCGACAATCACCTATGGCCCTTCCAGTATGTATGTTCTAAATATTCTAATCAGGTAGAGTACTTAAAAGAATAATAAGAATAAATATTGAAAAAATATGAATGATCAATTTTCTATAATTTAGGAACGAAATATCAAAGATAAAATTTAAACGCCAGTTTGAAGCTTTATTTTTCCTCTTTAAATTACATTTTTAGAAATTTCTCTACAATTTTTTTTCACCAAAATTAAGTTTTTATGAAATGCAAAGAACCACATAAGTTGTCAACCGCATAAGTCCCAAATTTATAAACGATAATATATATATTGTTAGATAGAGGACCTCGTTGTCCCCGTTGCGCTATGTGGAGCGCTTTTTTCTCGTTTTGTGAGATCCGTGTCTCGTGCCTTGTAACCTTTCCGTGTTGGTTGGTCAGCGTGTGATAAAAGATGAAGTGACCCTTGCCTCGATATAAAAATCCTTTTAATATGTCTTGATTACATTCGCGTCTTCTATCATAAGGTTAAAATAATAAAATTTTTATGCACCGGTTGTGCACGTGTTATTAGCGAGGAGGTCGCACACGGAAGCATTTGAAGAACGGACAGAAAGAAGAGCGGCGGTTACACGCAAGCAGTATAGTCGCGCGCATGCCCTCCCCTTCGCTAAACTATACTAACACTGACAAGCGCCAACATACCACCGCCCTTGAAAGAATCGCCTTTCAAAATACAAAATGAATAGGTTTGATCTACAAAATTACATCATGTTGACAACGATGAAAATAATAATACTAAGACATGAACATGGACACCAAGAGACACAAAAAACGTCAAATTTCCAATGTCATAACTAGATCTTAGCCTTCAATTGGAAGTAGACAGATACGAGTAATCGGTCGCTTGTAACTGCCATTAGCAGTACGCACCGTTACAACGCGCGCTACGATATCCTTGCCTGGATGTATGTCTTGAATTCTTCCCAGAGGCCATGATAGTGGAAGAGTGTTGTCTTCTTTGATGATGACCATTTGTCCGACATGTACGGATAGTTCGTTTATCTGCCACTTGTTACGTTCCTGGCATTGGTGAACATACTCGCGGCTCCATCGTTTCCAAAAATGTTGTCGCAATAGCTGTATGTGCTGCCATCGGGAGAGACGGTTTACAGGTACCTCATCCAAGGATGGTTCTGGATACGCTGTGAGAAGGGTACCCAAAAAAGTGCCCGGGAGTTAGAGAGATGAAGTCATTAGGGTCCTCGGAAAGAGGTGTGAGAGAACGCGAATTCAATATCGCTTCAATCTGGATAAGCAATGTTTCCAGCTCCTCGCGTTTCAAACTGGAGTTCTTTGTAATGCGAACCAAATGTCGTTTGGTCGCCTTCACGGCGGCTTCCCATAAACCCATAGTGGGGAGACCGTGGTGGAATAAAGTGCCATTTCACTCCTGTAATTCGGGTTTGATCCAGAATATGTTGCTGAGTTGACTCATTGCACAGCAGATCCCTTAACTCACTCAATTCGCGTTCGGCGCCGACGAAGTTTAGTCCATTGTCAGAAAAGATGTCTGAAGGGAGACCTCTTCTTGCCACGAACCGCCTGAAAACGTTTAAAAATGCTTCTGATGACAAGTTAGACTCGATATGGATCGCCTTGGTGGCCAAATAAATAAAAATTGCAATATAATATTTTATTAGCTTAGTGGATCTCCTAGCACCTTCTTTGTAATAGAGATGGCCGGCATAATCCACTCCACATTGATCAAATATCTTCGAAGGCATTTTTACCCGCGGTTCCGGCAAGTTTCCCATGATAGCGGAAGCGAGTTTTGGTGAACTCTTGAAACAGACGATACATCTTCGGAGGATCTGTCGAATGACGTTACGCGCCGAAGTGAGCCAGTAACGCTCACGCACCGCGACCAGAGTAGCTTGTGGTCCGGCATGAAAGTGCCTTTCATGCTTGTGTATCACAATTAAGCGGGAAAATGGATGATTTCCAGGCAACAGCATGGGATGCTTGGAGGCATATGGAAGGGAGGATTCTCTCAAACGACCGCCGACACGTAGGATGCCGGAATCGTCAAGAAATGGATTTAATTTTAAGATAGCACTGTTCGTAGGAACAGTGGTTGCCAAGCGCCTTCACTTCACTTAAAAAATGCCTCGTTTGTATCATTTTGATTAGACGACAAATTGCCTGTTGCTGCTCCTTGAAAGATATAGGCGGAATCCTTGTTCTGATGAAAGATGAGCTCTCCTGAAAATGGTCGGATGAATCCCTTAAACTCTTGAAACCCCTTGCAAAACGCATCATGTACGCGAAGGCTCGAATGAGCTTGTTAAAGCTTGAATACCGATGGAATATGTCAGGTTCTGGCACACCAGCGCTCACTGCAATGATAGCCTTAAGTTTTCGCTCCGGAACGTTAGCCACGTCCTTTGAGGCCAGCTTTCTCTGTCACGTCCCAGCCAGGCGGGCCCCGACCACCAGATCTCCAATTGCGCCAGGGAACCCGGCATGACAGCGGGACAGCGGGTCCGCGGGATTGTCCTGACTCGGAACGTGATTCCATTGTTGAATCGATGTTAATTCCTGTATCTCACCAATGCGATTTGCCATAAAGGTTGACCAGGCTCGACTGCACGATTGCATCCATGATAATACAATTGTAGAATCTGTCCATAGATAAATGGATGCTATTGGACAGGTGAGATCTTGTTGATGAGACGAGCCAGCAGTAATGCACCACATAACTCGAGGCCCGGAAGCGACAGACTTCAACGGTGCCACTCTGGACTTGGAACAAAGTAGATGTGTGCGATAAGCACCGATGATTGAAGTAGAGCGTAAATAAATGCATGCTCCATATGCAATTTCGCTAGCGTCTGAGAATCCATGCTGGTATAATCTCCAAACTGGTATATTCTTCTGTGTTGGTGACAAGACGAGGAATGCGTATGCCAAGCAGTTCCTGTAACTCCACTTCGAAGCGTCTCCATTTGGTATGTAATTCTAAGGGAATCGATTCATCTCAATCAAGCTTGAATCGCCAGAGGTCCTGCATGATAAAATGCTACGTTTGGTAAGCGTCTCCAGAGGAGGTAGATTATTGATGGACGAATACTTGAATATGTCAGCTTGGCAATCCCATGCAATGCCTAACGTCTTCTTCTCGGAGTTCTTGTCTGAGGCTAAGGTGAATTCTCTTGGCTCGCTGGAATTTTGATCCTGGAGGGCAAGAGCATTGGATGCCCATTTTCTGAGCTCGAATTTCCCGTCCTGCAGCAATGCCGTGATCTCCTTCTTGATAGAGAGAGCTTCATCTATTGAGTCGGCCCCCGTGACGAGATCATCCACGTAGAAATCTCTCAATGCTATTTGTGACACCCTCGGATAGCAATCCGCACTGTCCATCGCTAACCTTCTCAGGGCTCTAATAGTCAAGAATGATGCTGATGACGTACCATAGGTGACAGTGAGTAACTCGAAAGTCTTAATGGTCTCATCTGGTGACTCTCGCCAGAAAATACGCTGCAATGGTGTCTGAGTTGAATCGACCAGAACCTGCCGATACATCTTGGCTATATCGGCTGTGAAAGCGATTTTAAATGTTCGGAATCTGGCCAAAATGGAGAAGAGATCCTCTTGTAGTGTGGGCCCCACTCTCAATGCGTCATTTAAAGATAGTCCGGTGGTTTCGCATGAGCCATCAAATACCACCCGGAACTTGGCAGTGGAACTCGTTTCATTTTGTACCGCATGATGTGGAAGATAGAAAGCTGGAGAGCCTTGGCTTAGCATCGCGTCACTGGTTACCTCCTTCATGTGATTCAAGAGCCTGTATTCATCCATGAACTTCCTGTATTCGTCGTACATGCGGGGTTGAGCGATGAGCCGCTTCTCCAACGATTTGAAACGTTTTAGAGCGATATCCTTGGATCTCCCAATTCATCCAGTCTGTCTTGCCTTGTTGGCAACTTAACGATAAAACGACCTTCTAAATTTCGCTTTACGCCTTGCAGGAATGCCTCTTCACAGGCCTTTTGCTCGAGAGAAAATGGTTTAGGAGTGGTATCATGTTCCACCTCCCAAAACTGATTTAATGTAAGCCTCAAGTCATCGAGTGAGGTTAAATGAAAATTAACAGAAGAAACCGATCCGGTTATGTCACTTGGTGTGACACCGGAAATGATCCATCCAAAGTGTGTCTTTTGCAAAGTTGGCTGATTTTTTGCTTGTTTGATCTGACCCGCACAAATGAGCCTCCAGAAGGACTCGGCCCCGATTAACATATCAATGTTTGCCGGTACGTTAAAATTAGGATCAGCGAGTTTTATATGTTTTGGAATCGACATACTTTGCATGGGTATGAAATGCTGTGGCAACTGCTGCGTTATTTTTGGAAACACCACGCAGTCCATTCTTTCAGAAAATCTATTAAAACATGACTTAACGCAAAGATTGATTACCTTATTCGCATGGATTACTTCATCCATAACTCCCGCCACTGATACATCAAGAGGTCGCTCTCCGAGCTTCAAGCGATTTGCTAGATCCTTCGTTATGAAATTCATTTGAGAACCGTTGTCAAGTAATGCTCGACATGAATGAATTTGATTATTGGCATCGTATACATGGATAATTGCGGTAGACAGTAAGATATTTAACGAACGATGACCCGATGTACATTGCGTGGCGACGGGGAGTGGAGGATTGGTTGTTTGACCTGCTGCCTGCGTGTTAGATTGCGAAGTATTTGAACTATTCGGAGTACTTAAGTGTAACAATGTGTTATGCTTTTTGCTACATTTTCGACACATACTCGAATTACATGCTTTCGCTTGATGCGTGTTCGATCTTAAACAATTGAAACATAAATGCGCCTTTTTCGCGGCCTTAATTCTATCTTCAACCGCTAAATTGAGAAATTCTTTACAATGATATGTGGAATGATTCTCCTTGCAAACAGCACAAGAAAGATTGGATGTAGCGACATTTGCAACAGACGTGGANAACTATTCGGAGTACTTAAGTGTAACAATGTGTTATGCCTTTTGCTATATTTTCGACACATACTGAATTACATGCTTTCGCTTGATGCGTGTTCGATCTTAAATAATTGAGACATAAATGCGCCTTTTTCGCGGCCTTAATTCTATCTTCAATCGTTAAATTGAAAAATTCCTTACAATGATATGTAGAATGATTTTTCTTGCAAACAGCACAAGAAAGATTGGATGTAGCGACATTTGCAACGGACGTAGATTTTGAATTGTTCTTATGCCTTGATGTAATATTACTTGTTACGTTATTATGAAATCTGCCATGTACCGATTCCAATGCTTGGCATCGGAGATTTAAGAATTCTAATAAGCTCTTTAAATCTGGCAGCTCCTTGTCCTTGATGCTTAATTCCCACGCCTTGCTAGTGACTACATCCAATTTAGAAATGATAAGATGAATAATTAAATCATCCCAATAATCGGTAGGCCTTCCGAGGGCCTTGAGCGCGCGCAAATGCTTAAGAACAGTGTCTAATAGTTCACGAGTCATGCTGTGATTTTCTTTGCGCACAGCTGGTACTTCGAACAAAGCGTTAACATGCTTTTGTACAATCCATCTCGAATTGTCGAAGCGTTCCTTGACCGCCGCCCATGCTTCATGATAATTGGCTGCAGTGGTCTCTATGGATTTAATTATGTCAGAGGCAGCGTCCTTCAAAGAAAGACCTCAGGTAATGAAACCTTTCGATGTCCGCTAAATCCTCATTTAAATGGATTAATTGTTCAACAGTATCCCTGTAGGAATACCAATCGTCATATGCTCCTGTGAAAATAGGTAAATCGATTTTAGGCAATTTAACACGCGTTTTCCTCGATCTCTCCGCCTGTCCATTAGAGGCCGTTGACGGAGAAGCATTTGTTTCCATACTCTCAATAAGAGTAGTATAATTGGCCATTAACTGGAAATAGGAGTCTTCAAATCTGTCGCGCTGTTGCGCGTGTTGTTCATAGAGAACCCGTTTGTCGGTGATCGAGGGATCTGCGTTTTCAAGAATTTCTATACGGAACTGAACTGCTTCGAATTGACTGCACAACTCCGATAGTCTTTGCTTACGCTCAATGAGAACTTGCTGAGATTCGCTGTTGATGTCGAAATTTTCGATATACGTCTTTAACCGTGTTATCGCGGACTTTGTGTGCGCTCTTTTAAGCTTTGCATCTGCTAATGGAAGTGTTTCCATTATGAAACGTTAAATATGACACAAAATGACCGCTCCTTTGAGAGAGAGTGATAGCCTGCAATATGNGCAAATGGCCACCTATGCCGGCACGAATCTAGCACCTTCTAACAGCACAAAATGGCCACTCTTGTGAGCGATAGTGAAGCACGACAATATGGCGACTCCCGTGAGCGAAAGTGATACACGACAATATGGCGGCTCTTGTGAGCGAAAGTAACGAACGACAATATGGCGGCTCTTGTGAGCGAAAGCAAAGACCTCGATATGCCGATGCCTATTAAATATAATGCGCCTAATGCGTTCTTGTGAATAAAACTTTCTTACCTCGCAATGTCTATGCCTGAGATAAGACTTGTGAATAATACTTGTCGTGTGCTTATACGCTTGCACGTGACCCCACAAAGAAAAGTGTACTATGCATGTGAATGTGATACCTGTATATCCGGCTCGAAGGACAATGTTAGATAGAGGACCTCGTTGTCCCCGTTGCGCTATGTGGAGCGCTATTTTCTCGTTTTGTGAGATCCGTATCTCGTGCCTTGTGGCCTTTCCGTGTTGGTTGATCAGCGTGTGATAAAAGATGAAATGACCCTTGCCTCGATATAAAAATCCTTTTAATATGTCTTGATTACACTCGCGTCTTCTATCTTAATAAAATAATAACATTTTTGTGCACCGATTGTGCACGTGTTATTAGCGAGGAGGTCGCACAAGGAAGCATTTGAAGAACGGACAGAAAGAAACGCGGCAGTTACACGCAGGCAGCATAGTCGCGCGCATGCCCTCCCCTTCGGTGGGCTCCATCAGGGACATGATACGTCGCTATCACGCCGCAATCACGCTACAAAGCCAATAGACTGGTATCAAGCCTGCTAAATTATACTAACACTGATAAGCGCCAACATATATATATATATATATATATATATATATATATATATATATATCGCGT
>JAANIC010001905.1:405305-425597 GCA_017607545.1 Acromyrmex charruanus
TCAGTCATAGTAATTTATATAATACTAACAAAAGGAAATACAACCAAGTGAATCTCTTCGATTTAAATGAGCATTTATAATGTTGTTCTATGGACAAAAATAGGAGACACGTATTTTTTTATATGTGCTGAGTCGCACGTTAAAGGGATGAAATCCTCCCTTGAAGAAAATCAGTTTTTTTTTCAGATTGAATATCGTCGAAACTGTAAGAGATAGAAAGAAATGTTCACAATAAAAATCGAATGGCTTNAGAGTATTTTAGAACTATAATAAAAAAATTTTTTTTTAATTATTTATTTATAATAAGAATTATTTATTTATAAAGAAAAAAATTATAAAGATTATGCATTTCGCAGGTTTTTTCCATATCCAGATCCATTCTTGAAATGCCAACGTTTCATGAATCTTGCAACCTACTTCATCAGGGCGAGGAGCAGGCTTGATACAGGGCTGCGTTCACGAATTACGCCCAGATAACTCTAAGCTATAGGTTACGTTACGTATATTATAGTAAAAATGCACTCTAGAGTTATCTAGGCATAATTCCTGAACGCAGCCTTGAGCTGTTCTTCCAGGCCGTCTTTTTTATATTATGCTGCTTGTTGAAATGGGTTAGATGAGAAGAGGGGGAGGGGNGAAAGAGGTGAGGGAAATTGGTCGGTCTTCTATAACCAAGAGAATGATCTTCTATATTTTATTTATGTTGTATTATCTCTATTTAGACTGTTACGGTGTTTTTGTATCTCAATGGCTTCTCTATACTTTCTTGGAAAATATGATGTAATATTAGCTATTGTGGTCGTTTTATCAAAATATTTGATATCCTGTTTCGATGTTGTGTTCTGATAATGCCGACTGCATGGCATGTTTTAGCCTGACATCACGTTGATGTTCTTTTATCCATAGGTTACCATTCTCCCGGTTTCTCCAATGTATACTTGCCCGCAGGAACAAAGTATTTTGTATACTCCTGCGGAGTTGAGTAGAGGTCTTTGATCTTAGGATTTCTTAAGATTTGTTCTATCTTTTTGGGTGATTCTATCTTTTGAAGATAGTTCAGAAATTATGTTTGTTTAATATCCTGCTAATCCGATCTGTTGTTCCTTTAACATATGAGACGATGAAAAAAACATAATCGAAATAATCAATAAACATGCAAATAAGACAACGGTCTCAGACACACAACCAGACGAAAGAATTCTATCCATTCTCCCATATTTACAAGAAAGTATAGATAAGTCAGTAGAGATACAAAAACACTCTAACAATCTAAATAGAGATAATTGCTACAACATAAATAAAATATGGAAGACCATTATTGAAGACCGGTTATTGAAGCCCGACCAATTTCCCCCACCTCCCACCTACAATTCTCTTCTCCTCCCCCCCAATCACTACTCCAAAACCTTCCACAAGCTCACCACAAGCAGCGTAATATAAAAGAAACGACCTGGAAAAACAGCTTTCAGACTGCTCCTCGCCCTGATGAAATGGACTGCAAGATTCACAAAACGTTGGCATTCCAAGAATGGATCTGGACATCGAGAAAACTCGCGAAATGTATAATCTTTATAGAAAGTATAGAAAGCACTCATGGAAGCTTAAAAAATATTTTAAAAAAATTTTTTTTATTGTAGTTCTAAAGTACTCTTAATGCCATTCAATTTTCGCACTGAAAATTTTTGTTTATCTCTTACAGTTTCAATGATATTCAATCTGAAAAAAAATCGACTTTTTTCAAAGTAGGATTTCACTCTCTTAGAGGTTAGACTGGTGTAAAATTTTTTAAAAATCGAAAAAATTTTTTTGCTTTAAAAAGTAGTTTGAAACCTGTAGAATATGGAATAAAGGTTTTAAGTGTAAATTTGAGTTAATTTCTGAGTTACAAAGCCTACAAAATTTATACTATATGATATAAAGATTATGTTGTAGAACTTTAAATGCATTTTTCTTGAAATGGTGTCAAAGATTTTTCAAGATGTACTCATCAGATTGACTTGAATTTTTTTTTATTATTCTTATAGTATTCTGTAAGCATTAATCGAGGATTTTTACAATATCATTATTATTTTGCAAGATACTAATAAATTAATTAACAATATTTGTGCCAAAAGTCAGACCAAAAGTTAAAACAATTTTTTTTCAATAAAATAATTTAATAGGTTCCAAAGAATAAATCAACTAATCAAATGCCTAATGAGAGCTGAACACTGAATGCACATGTGTGATAAGTTTATTCCATGACTATCAAAGTACAAAGATAAACGTTTCAATTCTACTTCGGATTCTTCTCAATATCGCTAATTAAAATTAAATTAACTTAGTGATCTTAAATCATACAAACATATTAAATAAATTATGCAAACATGTATGTATCTTATGTTGCGGGTGTGATAAAATTTTGTTGTCCTAGCATATTTTCATTATAATAGACGAATTAACTGTGACAAAATGTGACAAAATATTAAATATCGCATTAGACATACATATGTAATAATTAGCTTTTTACGAAAAAAAAAATATATTGGACTCACATGTCAAACTACATAGATCATTACAATCCTTGAATTTGTCTTGTTATCAATATAATTACCAGATTAACTATGACAAATTATTAAACACCAATTGATCAGATATATATAATAGATAATTAAATGATAAAAAATGACTAATAAATTAAACTTACATGTTACAAACATAAAGCTAGATCGTTCATAAAAATTATCAATTCTATTGTTCATTTACATATGACCGAACGCAAACGAGACTAAGCAATATATAATGTTGACAACCTCAATAAGGAGAGGGAAGCATCATATCTTTGTAAATAAATTGTTATATATAGCATCTAAAGAATTGTTTTTGATATTTAAACTGTTAGTTTATTTCTTTATATCTTTATAAATCTTCTTTATTCTTTATAAATAATTTCCGACGTTAACCTCTTTTGTAGAAATTCTTCTTCATCTAAAATGTCTATATTTTCCCAGTCAAATTCATGTAAAAAGTCAAGTCTATTTGCCGTGATGGCTGAATGCTGTGTCATGTTCCAATTAATGTAATTTCTATGGTCTTGAATACGTGTCTTTAAAACTCTACCCGTCTGTCCCACATATGACGCATCACAATCATTGCAATTAATTTTATATACCACATTTGCATGCAACAAAGTAGATAGATCGTCCTTTTTTGTACACGAATAAATTTCTATAATTTATTTATCTCTTTATATGCCACGCTTATATCAGGAATTTTTCAAATTATGTGTTTCATTTTTTTCAGTAATATAAAGGTACATAAAAAGACCATCATCTTTCGGTTTCATCAGCATTTTTGTTCTTATTGATATTGTTATCAACTTTTTCATTCAACAATTTGAACTTTTTATGTATTGGGCATGGGAATAAGTTTCCGCCCTTTTTAAATGAAAAAGATGTGTTTATTTAAACAAATCTATATAAGTGAGTTTATTCAAAGTATGCTCCTTCGGAAGCGACAACTTTCTCCCCCTTTCCGGTAATAAATTCCTCGAATGAAAAAATCTGGTTCTTTTGAAGCGATCCATTCATCAAGCCATTTTTTGATACCTTCATAAGAATTGAATCGTTCTCCAGAAAGGGCCGACTGCATGGATCGGAACAAATGGAAATCTGAAGGGACAATGTCCGGTGAATACGGCGGGTGGGGAAGAATTTCCCACTTTACTCCTTCCAAGTATTTCTTGACCGGTTTTGCAACGTGTGGCCTAGCGTCATGTAACAGAATCAGCTTGTTGTGTCTATTGTCCCATTCCGGTCGTTTTTCTTTCAAAGCTTGATTTAAACGTATCAGTTGTAGTCGATAACGATCGCCAGTGATGGTTTCGGATGGTTTGAGCAGTTCATAATATATAATACCTTTTTGATCCCACCAGATGCACATAATCTTCGAAGCATGGATATTTCGTTTTGGCGTTGATGGACCTGATTCACATGGCATCACCCATGCCTTCAAGCATTTTAGGGTTATCGTAGATCCATTTTTCATCACCAGTTACAATACGATGTAGAAAACCTTTCCTTTGTTGTCATTGACGAAGCATCTCGCAGATGACCAAACGTCTTTCCATGTCGTCTCTCTCTTTCAATTTGTATGGCACCCAATTTCCTTCTTTTTGCACCATTCCCATTGCGTGTAGACGTTTTCCAACAGTGGATCTATCAACATTTAACTCTTTTGCCAACCTATCGAGCGATAAACACGAATCTTCTTCGAGTAATGCTTGCAATTCTGCATCTTCAAATTTTTTCGGTGCCCCTTCGCGTTCTTTATCACGCACCACTGTTCAAAATCACCACTGTTGAATCGCCGAAACCATTCTTTACAACTAGTTTTCGATGGAGCATGCTCACCGTAAATATCTACGAGCAAACAATGCGTTTTCGCAGCACTTTTCTTTAAAATAAAATAATGGAAAACTTCCCGCAAATGTTGCTTTTTTGGAATAAATTCCGACATCTTCAACGCAAAAAAAGTTACTCTTTGTTACACTTCGAACGAATGCCATCTATTGGGCTCAAAAGTTTGGACACACACCTTTCAAAAATATGTCTTGCCGTTCTATCAAACACACGAGCAATGCTACTAACGACATCTTTCTGCAATGGGCGGAAACTTATTCCCATATCCAATAGTCTTTTGTTCATGGTAGTAAAAATTAAATGTAATATATACATGGATAACCATTTTTTAGCAAAATTTGGTGATTTTATCCAAATTTATTTGATGGAACTTTAGATGGGAAAAGAGCAATACTCTATCAATTAATTCCAAAATAATCTTCCTTATGTACTAAAGGATGTCTCAAATAAAAATTCAAATATCGACTTGAAAACGTAGGTTTCTGATACCAATCACATATGTTATTATACAATATTATCCTATTTAATAAGCGTGACATCCAAAAAATTAAGAGAGTCTCTCTCCATTTCTAAGATAAATTTAATTCGTGAATGATAATTATTGAAAATATTTAACAATTCTTCAATGTTCGTTTGGTAATAGCTAATATAATATCTAAAATAAAAGGGGAGACACCAATAATATTGCAAGAGAACGCGTTTCTAAGTCACGCATAACTATGTCAGCTGCTATGGGGGATAGTGGTAAACCCATTGGTACTCCAAATGTCTGTTTATAAAATTTTTCGTTAAAAGTGAAGAACATGGAATTAACTAATTTTAAAGCAATAATGAATTCATTTAAGGGAATGTTGGTAATATCCCGCCATCATATTCCATCTTTTCTCCACACCTTCTATCATCAAATCAACCGGAACATTCATAAACAACGACACTACGTCCAAAAATAGAAGAACTTCATCATCAGAGGTGTTGATTTGACTAATACTCTCTACTCATTTGAAACTGTTCCCGATAAAATTATTTGCTTGATGTAAACCATCATTCAAAATTTTTTGTAGAAATGCCGCTAATTTATGTAACGGGCTATCTATTGATAATATACAATATAATGTGTAATGAATTTCCTATTTTGTGTATTTTTGGGTATCCATACGCTCTAGGTAAAATGGGATTTAGCGAAATTAGTTTTTTATATTTGGATTTATTAATAAATTCGTGCTACTTCCATCTCATTAACATCTTCTTCATCTCTGAGATCGTACTATTGACTGGATTACGCTTAACCCTCGTATATGTATCAGTATCTGACAGCAATAATTCCATATTACCGATGTAATTCGTTCATTCATGGCTATTATGGTATTGCCCTTATTCATGAGTGAAAAGCAATTGTGTATTATTCTTTATGAATATTTTAGTTACCGATAGATAAGAAAGTAATACCTTTTCTACATTAGATGTGTAACTATTAGAATTTTAAAGTTTTTTTAATAATGGTACTAGATTCCCTTTCTTTACTGACGTTGTCAACATTATATATTGCTTAGTCTCGGTCATATGTAAGCGAACAATAGAATTGATAATGTTTATGAACGATCTAGAGCTTTGTGTTTGTATCATGTAAATTTAATTTATTAGTTTTTCATTTATTCATTTTTTATCATTTAATTATTTATTACATATGTCTGTTCAATTGATGTTTAATAATTTGCCATAATTAATCTGGCCATAATTAATTATATTGATAACAAAGCAAATTCAAGGATTGTAATGATCTATGCAATTTGACATGTAAGTTCAATATTTTTTCTTTTTTTTCGTAAAAAGCTATTAGTTATTACATATGTTTGTCTAATGCGATATTTAATATTTTGTCACAGTTAATTCGTCTATTATAATGAAAATATGCTAGAACAACAAAATCTTATCACACCTGCAACATAAGATACATACATGTTTGCAATTTATTTAATATGTTTGTATGACTTAAGATTTCTAAGTTAATTTAATTTTAATTAGCGATATTGAGAAGGATCCGAAGTAGGATTAAAACGTTTATCTTTGTACTTTGATAGTCATGGAATAAATTTATCACATGTGCATCCAGTGTTTGACTCTCATTAGACATTTGATTATTTGAATTTGTTTTCAGTCAAATTTTAATAAATTTTAAATAAGCTCGGTCAATGCTTAGGGAATATAATACACTTCAGTAATATTTTTTTTGTTTTTGTTTCATATGATCCAATACGGCGGAATCATCGACACCAATAACTGATGCGAAAAAAATTGATCTTTCATAACATTTTAATAAATAATGTTAAGATTATTATTTTTCTCCTTTCGTTTTACATATTTTATACCTTCAATGTGAATATTTGAATAAGGTACCAAAACACAAATCTACAGTTTTTTTATTTCTTCGGCAATCCACACTTAAAAATTACCTATTGGTCTAACCCCTTAACATGCGACTCAGCACGTATAAAAAATACGTGTCTTCTATTTTTGTCCATAGAACAACATATTAAAAGCTCATTTAAATCAGAGAGGTTCACTTAGTTGGATTTCCTTGTAAGTATAACGAGTATAACTGTTAACTTTAAATTCTTCTTTCGTCCAAAAATTATTGTAGCTTCAATGTTTTAGTATTAGACTTTCATCTCGAAATGATCTCTCCTCGAAAACAATCTGCCATTAACTATTGCAAAATCTGGGATCAAATATATTCTTCAATAATTTATATTTTGTTAATATGGTACTATTTAAACGCTTATTACTGTTACTGGTAATATAACCAAGGGTGCTTAAATGTTAAGAATAACAGGTCTGCATGGGTTTTTAAAAGAACAGCAGTTTTTTTATAATTTGCACTGAATTCGAATCCGCAAGTGAAACTGTTTTATCACATCAGGCTGTTGAAAAAAATTAAATTGAAACGCCTGAAAAATGTTTTTGATTATTTTTGAAAATTCATAGTTAATGAACTCGATGTGCGAGACATTTCAAAAAGAGGTTTTTAAATTAAGAGAGATTTTTAAATTAATGTTTGAATATTCAATATAAAAATATCAAATATTTTATAGCGACATTAAATCTGGCACTTTGTTTTTAAAAGTTAATGTAGTCGCATATTAAATACATCGATTGCTTTATGCAGTGTATAAAATTTGCATGCAGCTACATAAAATTTCATATTTAATAAAAAATTTCATATTTCGTAAAAAATTTTACAATACATACAACTTAAACAATTCTTTCGTACAATAGAATTACGACGTCAGTTTCTTTTTGAAAAATCGTTGTGTTTCAAAATTGTTTAAATAAATAAAGAAAACATTTTTATTACGTGCATTTTTGATCCCGTACATTGAATCCACTTTTGAAAAAAATCATCAAAAATAGAAAACAAATTTTGGAGAACTCAAATCTTGAATAACTAGAATTTGACTTGGCACAACGTTCCTTAGGGAGTCTATGGCCCGTATTTATAGTCGTTTCTCAAATCTCATCTCAAGAGCGAGATACTCAGAATGAATCTTATGTCTTGAAACACGAACGATTCAATAGTTATGTCTTGATTAGAAATTAATTGAAACTGTATTCATTTAAGACGCGGAATGATTACTCATGTGAAATTAGTCTTGAGATACAAGATATCGATTAAAGCTATATTTTTCCTGTTTGAAAGTAACCTTTCCAAAATCAAGTTACATCTCAATATATTAACACATGTACATAATATAAAAATGGAACAAGCTAATATATTTATATAAAGAAAGAATTTCACTTTATTTGAAAGAAAGTTTTTAATGCATATTAGAGCATAATGTAATAGAAAATAAGAAAACAAATGGTACATCTGTTAAAAGCAAGCAAGAAGAATGGAAGAAAATCGCGATTTCTTTTAGTGCTAGCCCTTATTAATAAAAAAGTAGTAAAAATTTACGTTAAAATTATTTGTTTATTTATAATTTTATTTATTCATTTATAGCTTATTATTTGGTTATTATTATTTATTATGTAATTGTATATTAATATTTATATATATTTTTTTATATAAATAATTAATTTTTTGTACATGTAGGCCACAAATAAACAGCTGCAACGTTTATAAATAAATTTAAAGCAGCGACAAAGAAGCGAATTGTTGAGGGTGGATTTCTAGTACAATAATAATCAGAAGCGTTTATATTGAAAGAATACTTTTAATGTAAAAAGGCAGTACAAAAGAAAAACGTAGTTCAACCAACAAATGGCGACAACCACAAAACAGTCGTTATTCGCCGGACAAAAAATAGAGGAAACCGAAAAAAGAAACTAGCATCGCAGCGCCCACCGCATTAACTGCCCCCTATCTCCTTGCATCTGTCGATAAATCTTATCATTTAAGCGTTCGATCTTACCAATCTTCCTCAACACTCTCCCTAAGACTGCACACATGAAATAATGTATCACAACAGTGTTTCATTATATATATCTTTTTTGCTTATAAGTCCTAACATCTGGCACATTAATTCAAATTTAGATCTCGCAAGTGGTTTTGTTATAATGTCATTGATCTTCGCTTTTTACATATTGTAAGTTTATTTTACCTTTTTCATATAGATCTCGTACAAAATGATAACGCACATCTTTGTGCTTATTTTGTTGATGAAATCTTTCTGGATTTTTTACAAGTCTAATTGTGCTTATATTATCGACATATAATGTATTTTTATCATTGTTAATGCCTATTTCATCTAACAGATTTGTAACCCAGATTATTTCCTTTGCCGCAATAGCTGCACTTACATATTCCGTCTCTGTGGTAGATAACGCAACACTTTGTTGTTTTTTACTTTGCCAGATTATTGCTACTTTACTTAGTTTACATAAAATACCACTCATAGATTTTCTCGTTGTCTTATCACCTGCAAAATCCGCATCGCTAAAACATTTAAACTCGCCACTTGTTCTATAATATAGACCCATAATTTAGATCGCTTGTTCCTTTTATATATCTTATAATACGCTCTACTAAGCGCCATGGTAGGTTTTTCTAATGCTCTAGAAGCTACATTTGTGGCAAATGCTATTATATATTTGGTCTAGTAACAATCTATAAATACATTAAATGTCCTGCGACTTCACGGTATGGTACATGTGGTTCAATTGTCATAAGTTCATGTTCGTCCCATCCAATATCAATTGGTGTTGATACAGGATTTGCATCTGCCATTTTAAAATGATCTAAGACATTTTGTATGTAGTTAATTTGACTCACAAAAATTGTCACCCATCTTCAAAACGAAATATTTCAATTCCTAAAAACATTCTAACATCGGTTGTTATTTTCGCATTAAAATTACTTTGTAATTTTGATGAGAAATAATCAATTTCTTCTTCGTTCGATACCGCAATCAATTCATCATCTACCCATAAAACTAGAAAAAAGTTAGTTGTATTTTTCGCTCGATAAAATAAACATGGATCGGCATTACTCTCCCTCACAATCAGTTAAAAATCTTGTAAAGTGTTCAGACCATCTTCTTAGTGCTTGCTTCAAACCGTACAGACTTTTTAAAAGCTTATACACATGTTTTGTATCATCCTCAAAGCCCTTAGGCTATTTCATATATATTTCTTCATTTACAGTTCCATATAAAAAAGTTATTTTAATATCAAATTGTCTTAGATACCATGTTTTTACTAGCAGCGATACTGAGAAAGATTCTGATATAGTATCAAAACGTACAACGGTGCTGTTTCAAAATAATCAATTCCCCTTTTTTTGAGAACAACTTTTTATTACTAATTGAATTCTATACTGATCTTCTACTGAATTTAAACCTGTTTTTCGTCGAAATATCCTGTTTTTCGTCGAAATATCAACGAGATTTTGAATAACGCGTTTGTCTTCCGGTTTTTTAACCAAGACATATGTATTATTTTCGCGTACAGATTGCATTTCTTTGTTCATGGCCTCTTTCCAATTTTCCGCATCCTTTGAATGTATTGCTTCTTCATAATCTAATGGTTCTGTATTAGCTAAATTAACAATCGGATTTCTATAAAATTCTGGTTGCTAAGTTTAGATCTATCTCTTAATTTTCTGTCACATACGTGTTTATCTTGTTCTGTTTGATTTCGCAAAATTCAGTTTCTTGACATTCTTGTTCTCTTTTATCTAACCGAGGCTCAGCTTTATCCGTAAATTCTTTTGTTTCTATTTCAACCTCAGTTTTATGTACTTCGTCTTTAAATAGAACATCTCGACTTATTACTACATCGCGTAACTCTGAAATCCACACACGATATTCTTGTACACCTTCAGTGTATCCTACAACATAATCTTTGTAAGCCTTTTTATCTAATTTTCTTCTATTTTCTTTAGGAATATGCACAAAGCATTCAGTACCAAAAATTTTAAAATGATTTACATTAGAGGCTTTATTAAACCATAATATAAACCATTCATATGGAGTTTTATTTTCGATTTTTATCGGAGCTGTTCTATTTAATACATGTACAGCACACTTAATTACTTCAGCCCACAGAGGCAAGTCAGATTTAGAGAATAACATTGAACGTGCAACTTCTACTATAATACGATTTTTGCATTCAGCTGAATCATTCTGTTCTGGCGTATATGGTACGGTAACAGGCATGCCGAGATTATCTACGTAAATTAGGTATGCCTAATATCTAATTTATGTAGATAATCTCGAACGTTCTTATTAACATAGTCTTATTAACATATTCTCCGCCTCCATCGATATGTAATTCTTTTATATTCTTATCAAAACGCGTTTTTATTTCATTACAGAATATTTCAATCTTTTCTTTTACTTCGGATTTGTTTCGTAAAAAATATATCGTTCTATACCCACTATAATCGTCCTTAAAAATAACATAATAACACTTTTTTCCAAGCTATTCTACATTCATTTTTCTATATACATCAGAATGTATTAGTTCTCTAGGTTCTTCCGCGCGTTCAATTCTCATTCCAAAAGGTAACCTATGTTTATCGTATGCGCAGCCATCACAGAATTCACTATCTTCAGCTATTTATTCCTTTATTTCTTAAAAAAGATTTTACATGACGTTTGTTTTGATAACTAAATCGCTCATGCCACATTTGTAATGTATCAGTTTTATTAGCAATACAAACTACATTTGGTATTGAAACGCGTAAATCTACTCTATATAACTTTCCTGTTTCTATGCCAACGGCTATTACTTCATTATTTTGAGTAAGAATATTCCTTACCATTATTACAAATTGAAAAATTTATACCTTTCTTTGCAGCTGCCCTAACTGAGAACAGATTATGCTTCATATCTGGTGTATATAAGACATCATACATAATACCTTGTGACCATTTTCCGTTTACTCTTGTCTCGATTCTAACGTCCCAGTGCTGACGTCACACTGCCTCATCGTTGCTAATGTAGATTTTCAATGGTTGTGGGAATGATTGATATTCAGAAAACCATTCACTTCGATTCGTGATGTGATCTGATGCTCCAGAATCGATTACTCTGCTATATTTATTTCTTCCGTGTATCCTGTGAACGTCTGTACTTGATCGCTAGATGTCTCTTTATTCGTCTTGCTTTCTCTCTGTTTCAAGCAGTTCCTTGTAATGTGATCCTTTGATCCACATTTGAACCATCCTTACACTTATGATCTTTTTTGCCACATGTAAAGCAGCCTGTTTTCNCTTGATCGCTAGATGTCTCTTTATTCGTCTTGCTTTCTCTCTGTTTCAAGCAGTTCCTTGTAATGTGATCCTTTGATCCACATTTGAACCATCCTTACACTTATGATCTTTTTTGCCACATGTAAAGCAGCCTGTTTTCTTTCTTTCGTCCACATTTAATTTTCCTTTTGAATAGCCAAATTTTTTCTGAGAATTGGCTTTCGGATTTCCTTTTGAGATGAGAGCTACTGTTGACTCTTCTGACTCACTTCTTTTTTGTATTCGTAGTTTCTCAGTCATGAGTCTCGTCGTTAGATTCTCGATTGTCTTTCTTGCATCATCGATAGAATCCCAGGCACTACGGAAATGTTTAAATGTTGATGGCAAGATTAAGAGAATTCTTGTAATTAACATTGAAGTCCTATTTCTCCTCCAAGTACTCACATTTTACTCGCCATTTGCTCAAGTTTCGATACATGCTGAGCTACATTTCCTGCTGGATCCCAAGCAAATTCAAAGAATTCCTTCTGAATTAAGGACAAGCTTTCATTTGATTTCATGTCATATACGCTATGCAGCTTTCGCCACATATCACAGGCTGTTTCACAATTCATTATTAATTGCAATGGCTTTGACTCAAGAGTAGTAACAATGAGTTTCTTAGCTTTTTTATTCGCATTCGTCTAGCTAAATTTACTTCATAATCTTGTGATCCTACCTTAGGCTTGATGAGCGTGTCATTGCATACTTGCAATATGTCGTCGCTTTCCATCAACGTGCTCATAACAAACTGCCACTCCTGCCAGTTACTCGCATCTCATAACTTTTTCAACTTTGATCCTGCCAATTTCCATTTTTCGACATACAATTGTACCTTATTCTTCTTATATTGAATACACCTTGTCATATTCCGTTTTTTTCGTTTATGAATAATCTCCTTCGTACAATCTGCTCAAAGTTTTGTCCCTTATCTTCTTAATTTTACAGGACTACTTCTTCTGATATCACTCTGGGCCCATAACCTGTTGAGGGTGGATTTCTAGTACAATAATAACCAGAAGCGTTTATATCGAAATAATACTTTTAATGTAAAAAGGAAGTACAAAAGAAAAACGCAGTTCAACCAACGAATGGCGACGACCACAGAACAGTCGTTACTCGCCGGACAAAAGATAGAGGAATCAAAAAAAGAAACTAGCATCGCAGCGCCCACTGCATTAACTGCCCCTTATCTTCTTGCATTCGATAAATCTTATCATTTAAGCGTTCGATCTTACCGACTTTCCTCAACACGAATTAGTAAAAGATCGTCAACATCGTATGACAACGGACGGAGGAGAAGCAATAGCAGATGCTCAAGTAGATCATCTAATTGAAAATATAAACCCTCATCTCANGGCAAAATATCTTTAAGTATTAGAGCAATATTATGCAAAACAATATAACCGACTATTATGTTACATACTGTTTCTAATTTTTATTCCCCATTCCGACTCAAACATGGAAATCTTCTTTTCCAAATCCCAAACGTACGTTCAACATGATTACGAGTTTTAATTTAAGCACAATTATATTTCATTTCTGGAATAGTCTGAGGATTTAATACTGAAAGATATAAATATGGGAGACTAGGATAACCATTATCACCAAGCCTGGTGAACAGGAAGGGAACACCTTCTAGTTCCCTTTGCATATCTCATATTTACTCGTAACATATTAAATATACGACTACCATGTGTACTACCAGCCCATCGGACTACAAATTCTCCTTGTGGTCAACTACAGTTTGTACATTTATTGAGAAAAAAGATTTTATATTTCTAAAAACTTCATGAAATTGTTGCCCCGGTGTATTAATTATTTTAATATAAGTACAATTGATGGCGCCATCAACTCCAGATATTCCATTCCAGTCTTAGTGTCTGCCCAACTCTTGAAACATATTCCAATTATTTACTCTTTCTTCGCGTATAATTCGCTGGAAATTTAATAAAAATCCGATGCATGCCGGCAAGAAGGCTACGTTACGAATAATATTTGAAGCAGTAGCTCGAGCTATGTCTTCTAAATCACCACGTACTATCTATAAAAATATATACCCACATAAATTAGGGTAACGAAAGTGGTTTTAACGAAAGCGGATGCGAAAACAAAAGCAAAAACAAAAGCGAATAATCAAAAATTTTTGTTTCTTTTCTGCTGAATGAGAAAATTGACAGGAAAGATATGTAATAATCTAAAAAAAATTACTGTTTCCAATTATTGAATGATAAAAGCAAATAAATAAATTAGTAACTTTATTGACATATTGTGTGAATCTCTGATATAACGTTTTGGTAATCGTTCATTATGTTCATCTAATATATCAAATTCCTCTACCCAACTTATATATTCCGCATCAAAATCCTCTATTTAATTTATATATTCCACAGGAAAATTCATTTGAAAAGATATTGCAAATAAATAACCTAATAATATAATATCAATATATTATATACATATATATATGTAGATTATAATATCTACTGTAATATAAATATTATATCATTTTTCCTTCTCAAGTCACTCCCAGACCACACTTACATAATTTTTCTCGACTCAAGAATTACAATAGCTGATACAAATTTGAAAGTTTATTAATACGTATTACGAGATCTTGTTTCAAAATTCGACTATTGAATCGTGAAAAAGAGTATTCAAGTTTCTCGAGACAAACTTTATTTAAGTTCCTCGTTTGAATCGCAATTACAAATGTGAAGTAAATCAACTCTTAAGATTCGTCTATTGAACTGTTCCATAATTCAAGATTAGTTTCAGCTGAGTTTTTTAGCAGAAACATGGACTATAAATACGGGCCTATATATGATTTAAATACCAAAGTTTATGCCAAATGGATCTTTGGCATAAATTTTGATATTTAAACCATATCAAATTAAATCGTATCAAATTAACCAAAGTGCCTATTGATATGCCCACTAAAAAAAATCACCAAAGTGGGCAAGTAGGCTTCAACAGTATCGTCTTGATGGAAGAAGTGAGACAGTACAGTGTTTGGTCTTCTATGGAAAGAATCCTCCTTGGATTATCAGATTTATGAAATCGCACTATAATCGTCAAGCCAACCATGACGAGCTGTAAAGTCGATGATGAATCTGTAAAAGTTAGCCCCCTACTTTTGGAATTAACTTATTTTGAGAATTGTGCTGAATTGTGCTAGGTTTGTGCTACATTGTGCCCAAATATTAAAATCAAAATATGAAAAATATGTTAGAAAATAAAAAAAACGAATTTTTAAGCCAACTCCCCACTTCGCGATTTTCTCAATTTTCATGCTTACGCTAGGTTGTGCTAAATTGTACTAATATTGTTCCAAAGTGATACCTTCAAGTAATGACAACAATAGAAATTATAATAAAAAAATAATTTTTGACAATATTCGGAATAAAAATGATGGTTGTTATTATACGTATCAGTAATTCAAATACTATAAAATTGCTGAGTTGTGCTAACCTAGCACAAGTCAACACAACCTTCAAAGTTCTTAACACAATGATATTAAAGGCATTTGAATTGACTGTTAATTTTTAATAATTATAGAAAATCGAATGCGAAGGATCGCGCGCAAGAATAAAATACTCTTAATATTGTTATGCCAAGGATTTCAAAGGTTGTGCTGACTTGTGTTAAGGTAGCACAATTCAGATATGCAATTTTATTTTATTTAAATAATTGATACGTATGGAAGCATTTTTATTCCGAATTGTCAAAAATTATTTTTTTATTATAACTTCTATTGTCATTATTTAAAGATATCACTTTAGTACAATATTAGCACAACTTAGCACAACCTAGCGCAATCATGAAAATTGAGAAAATCGCGAAGTGGAGAGTTGGCCTAAAAATTCATTTTTTAAATTTTCTAACGTATTTTTTATATTTTGACTTTAATATTCGGGCACAATGTAGCACAAACCTAGCATAATTCAGCAAAATTCTCAAAATAAGTTAATTCCAAAAGTGGAGGCTAACTTCTTACAGGTCGATGACGAGGCCCTAGGTATCTTTCCAGTACGAAGATGACCTCTAATTCAAAGAGGGGGAGAGGGTGTTTATGTCGCTTAATCAATGTTCCATGTTTTAGTTTTTCTAATTTAATATGCTTTTTAAAAAATGTTAATGTATAACTGTATCTCTTATGCCTAACAGGTTTAACTGCGGTTCAGACATTTTCTCTCTTTGTAAATTGTGTCCCCCTTCAATATTCAGTTTCTATAAGTTTCCATCACGTCTTTGAGGTCTCTAAGGGATAATGCCCGCTTTGATTAATTTGCTACCAAAGGTCAATTTAACTTTAATGTTACCATAGGTATCTAGAGCTCCTAAGAAACATTTGTATCAAGTTTAACTAAATCTTATAAGATTCCCCAACAATTTTTCTATTTTGCATGCTCCTTTTACTATTTGCAATGGTATTTTGTACTGGATGGGGCAATCGTTATACTTGACATTATTTGACTATGTATACCTATGGAATTATTCCTAAACAAAGCGCACACCAAAGGTTCGACGCTGGTTGTAAAAGATTCAATATTTTTACATTAAAGTCCAATCATTAATTTGAGCCCTTTTAGTCCAGTCAGTATAACTGAAAAAAGAGTTTTTGCATAAAGTTCGGTAGAGATGATTTTTTGAAATATCTTGAAATTCGATAACCTAATGGAAACCTTAAGTTTTCCACCTTAACAGGCTGCCGCTCGCGCCGTCATTTTGGAAAATTAATATCTAAAACATATTTTTTTCGCAATATTTCTTCACCAGTGGGCCATATGATAAAAATAGCTATAATCAATCTTATAGAGGAAAACATTTTCTACCTCTCATTTTTTCTAACTCTCAAATAATTTTTTGTAACTCTATGTAATAGATAACGAGCTACAGCGGCGTAAAGTGGAACAGTTTAGTAAAATTTCAAAGAAAATTACATTTTTAGCTGACTTTCTTTAATTAATGATTATTAAGAGTGAGGCCCGATTGCGTATAATAGCGATCAAACACGACAGTATTTTCTAATCGGACACAGTCCTGATTGAACAGTGGACACAGACCCGAACACAGATCGGCCTCGGACCCGTCGAACTATTAATTACATGATGACTGATATCATACATAAAACCTCTAATTATTAATTAATAAATTATTAATTAATAATTACTATTATAGTCATTAAATAATTATTGATTAGTTGTTATAAACTTATTTCCATACTATTGTATTATAAGGTAAAGTTTACAGCGCATTTTTTAAAATATGGAATTCTCAGCAGATACCTAATCCACAACTGCAATTTTTTAGTTTTTTTATTTATTTATTTTTTTTTTCATCATTTTGATGGTCCCAGTCGATCAATATCTACTGTACCTAGGATGATCCAGAACAACCCAAGTGTCTCTGAAAAGACGTATTTCTAATCTAATACTAAGACAATTTTTCCTTTACGAAAATTTTGTCCGAAACTTAGTTTTCCAATTACAAGAAGAAATAGCGTATCACGGTCTGCGTAGAGAAGATTGACAGGAGCGATGCTCACACGGTTAAACGCAAGCTCTTTATGCGCACACTGATCGGACGCATTCACATGTTTAAAAAAACACGTTCTCACCTTTCTCTTATGTCACACTATCTCTTTGTCTTTCATATTCTTTAAATTTCGCTAATTTCATTAAATTTTAAAGTAAAATAATGAAATTGAAATGAATTGAACTCTTTGAGTATCGGATTGTTTTTTAATTACACTGATAAAATCATACAATAAAGTAATGGCTTCTAGAGTAAATCAATCTAATATCTAAATGAGCATATAAGCCAACGCTGGTTTTTATTGCAAATATTTAATATTGTTTATTGCGAATATTTATTATGAATAAACAATATTAAATATTCGCAATAAAAACCAGCGTTCGCTTATATGCTCATTTAGATATTAGATTGATAAAATTGTTAGAGAAAATGTTGTAAAAGAGCGAAATTAAGCAATAATTTTCTAATTTCTCACTTTTACAAAAATTTCTCTAACAATTTTATCTGCGCCATCGCGTAATATTTATTACTTATGGAAAGTGTTATGAGAAACGCGATTGCGCTTCTTAGCATTCAAAGAATTATAAATTTAAAAAAAAAATAAAAATCAAATATACTTTAAGAACTTATTATTACCTTAATTATAAAAATTGTTATTATTTTGTAGATATTCAATTATTCTATTTTGCTGTAGCTTCTTGAAACAGACGAAGAAATAATTTAGATGTACCGTAATAGTACTCGACACAACTTTTTACTGTAATTCACTTTCATTACTCAAATATTAAATGTCTTTTAAAGTAGTGCTAGCGCGACAATATCATCCAAAAGTTTAAGTTTAGTATAGAATTAGGGTTTTTTTCTTTAAAAAATTGTAAATTGATATTTCTTTTGACGAAAATCTTCGGAAAGTTGTCAGAAAAGAAATGCATATGTTTGAGACTCGCAACTCGTATGAGAAATATGCGAAAAATATTCGGATAGTGTCAAAAAGAAGGTTTTTCATTTATAAAACGAAAGATATCGATTGTACAAAAAAAAGTTCAATATGAAAAATGTAGATATTCGAAATATCTACAAAATGAGACGTCAAACGTTAAGATTGGTCTATCAATTAAGTTAAAAAAAAATAAAGATCACTGAAAAATAAAATAAAATAAAATTAAATTAAATTAAATTAAATTAAAAAGACATTTCTTCACTCGCCCTTTGTTCATCGAGATTTGAACGCAAAGCGTTCGAGATTTGAAATTCTCATAAAACGTAGCCATAACGAATAAATTCAGTCCTGATTGAGTCTGAAATGTTTATTTAGATTTTACAAATAGTCATTTTTTTAACTAAAAACCTGTCTGCGGAAAATTTAATTTTTTCATCTTTGAGCGGTCGTACAGCAAACTTCAGGGGTGCTTTTTTTTCAAGAGTTGCACTATCACATATACTGACAATTAGTAATTAACAATTAGAACGATTTTTTGCAATTAAACCATTATAAAACAATTTCGAAGAGTATCTATTTTTTTTATTTAAAAAAATGGAATAATTCTGTTGATATGCATCAAATACGTATTGAATAGCCGTATGAAGCATTCGACAGCTGCCGTTTTTATACGAATTTAAAGAAAAAGTTACTCTCCGACTGTTAGGAACCGAGATAATATTTTTTCAAAAAACTGTGGCTCTTTTTAAGATTAAGAGTTACGTTTGGTACTAATTTGTAAAAGAAGAATTGAATTGCTATATAAAATTTCTCGAACTTTTTACTGTTGAAAAAGTTTGTTTAAAACTGTTCGGAAGTTTCGGAAGGCGAGCCAGGCTGCGCGCCGGGCAGAGTGAGGAAGCGGTGCGTTGGCAGTAAAGTGTGGAAGACCGAGCCATTCGGTGATTCACACGTGTCCGATTTCGTGCATTTAAATTTGCTAAACTTACAATTTCTCAGCAACAAATTGACATAGAAGCATAATTTTTTTTTAATCTGGAGTAGCTCGACGAGATGTTAACAAATAGCCTAGCCAAATGTTTCGCAAAGTAATTGTAACCATGAAATTTGTAGTTTTTTATTTCTTAAATTTTTCGGTTTATTATCTATTTAAAAAATCACATTTGAGTATGGAGTGCATATCTCACTAACAAATTTAAGCTATACATGAATTATGTTTTTTTATTTAATATGCTGTAAAGAACCAATTGGACACTTAAATGTATGGAATTATTATACATAAAATTGTTTTTGTGAATTTAATTACGGATGCAGATATAAGATATGTAAACAAATAATTAATAAGTAATTTGCCAAATATTAGCGTAAGTATTGAAGATAGTTGCAAAATATACTTTTCGGATAACACTAACTTATTTTCATATTTGCGAAAATTAGTTCGATTAGTGTGCACCCCGCGTGTAATGCACTCGCATCTAACCGTGAGGGCCGCTCTTGCCCGTCTTCTCTGCATAGTCCGTGATACGCTACTTTCTTCTTGTAATTTAAAAACTAAACTAATTTAGAACAAAATTTTCGTAAAGGAAAAATTCTTAGAATTAGGGATACATCGTAATTAAATACGTCTTTTCAGAGACATCTAGCTCACCCTGTATATATATATATATATATATATATATATATA
>JAANIC010001949.1:15622-32248 GCA_017607545.1 Acromyrmex charruanus
CTCCCCCATCTCCAACAAGTTCCTCTCACGACCGCGACGCTAGCCTGGTGGCAGCCAGGTGGCTGTATCCCTGGCCCAGAACCGCCACTGTTATACTACTTATATGAATGCCATTTCCGAAATCAATCTTTTGTGCAAAAATTTTTTCTTGTCTAAAATTTGGACATCCTCCCAATCCAAATAATGTGAAAATTCAATACGATGTTCAGTAATTACAGAGTGATTATCAGTGTTCCATTATATATGTCTACGTTATATGTCTACGATGTTCATATATTTTGCTGGAATGTTTCCTACCTGTTTGTTCTGATATACGATGCATCGTAATCTACAACAAGTCTTATAGACCACAATTTTATTATCAAATTTTGGAAGAGCGTCCTTTTGTACTTTTATGAATCTATTTAATTTGTTATCGCTGAAAAACGCTAACTTTATGTTGATGTCTTTACAAATCGACGAAAATTTCTCTGACGTAGAATCAATATATAAATGATTGATTTCGGAAATGGCATTCATACACATGGAAAAGAATGACCTTAATTTACGTTTAGATACAGGTCTGCATCATACCTATGCAGTGATGCTTGAAAATTTCTCCTGACTGATGAGAAACCTGATTAGAAACCTTTTTAGATTTACAGTTTAGTAATTTATTTTGACAAAGTTTTATTGGTTGACGAAAATATAACAATTTTAACGAGATATGTTTTATATTTAATTTTTTCTTTTTTTTTCTTTTTATTATGTAATTCTTTATTTTACAATTTTAATAATTTTGACAGTTTTTAATTCTTATACAATAATTTATTGCGGTTTTTATCGGTTTGACTTAACAACTATATACATGTGTTTTATTCGTCATATTTGCAAATTTGCCTTAATGCTTACTGTGTGACCTCTTACTTCGAGAATAGTTCATATCTGAGTGACACGTCGTCGTACGTAGACATGTGTTCTAAAAATGTGTGATCTTTATATTTGATTTTAACAATTTTAAGTTTTAATATGTTCAACAAAGCTTCAGTGCAATGCTTCATATTCCGTGATGGTAAGTAATTTGAATTGTTTACGCATATATCACTTTAATAAGATTTGTTTTGAAAAAAATCAGAATAAAAATGTCAGATTAACAACGCTGCATCTTTGTCAATTTGCGAGTGACTTAAGCATTATGAACATGTGAGCTAATTATACTGGTATCATTTTTGCTGAGGAAGACTTCAAAGAAAGTCGAAACGTTTAAAATAAAGAAAACATCAATTCAATATCTGAGTGATTGTTCACTATATACTTGCGCCGTTTATCGTTGCTGACTCTTATTAGCCTATTATATTTATCTTTTTGTATTATTTAAAATTCAAGAGTCCTAATATAATTATTGTTATTGTTTACGTTACATATTACTTATGTAACATCGAATCTATTAAACAATTCTTAAGAATGTCTGCAATAATATATTCGATATGCTACAAACATAAACTTTGTTATAAAATATTTTAATAATATGTTTCAGCGATATTTTACAGTCTGATAGATCCGATATCGAATGTTCTCTTTTTGTTTATTAAATAACTGTAACGTATTTGAAAATGTATTCAATGATACGTAATCCAAAACGAAATAAACCATAATAAAATGTCAAATTAATTATATATAGAAATAAATATGATTAATTTTTCTTCGAAACAAGAAAATAGTTTTCGGTATATTTTATCTTTTCTATCGATTGCAAAATATTAGATCTGTTTTCTGTGGCTGAACCAGTGTACACTTTTGGAATCTAAAGTGAGAAGGATACGTTTGATATTTAACGAAAGCAAAAATTAAAGAAAGTTTTAGTATAATGTAGTATAGGAATAAAAAAAGGATCTGTTATCGAATAGTATTTAAGTATAACTTGCATTCATTCTTTATTTTCCCGCTTCTAATGTCACAATTATATAGCAACAACGGAGTATTAAATGTTAGAATGGATAACTTTGCATTAAAATAATTAAGAGAGAGAGAGAGAGTCGATTTAATTTAATTAATGTTAAACAAAAACGATATTTCATGCTAGAATAATTCGACATAAACAACACCATTTAAGAATAATTTTTTGACCACCGATAAAAAATGTCAACTTTTAAGAAAACTTGCATTTTTTCCTAAAACCAGAACTACAAGTGTTTAGAGGAGTCTTTTCAAATATGGATACACAAGTTTGTTTTAATTTTCTAAATGCTTTTGAACCTTTTTTCGTTCATAATTTGATCAAAATTGAATAAAAATTGTAATTATATTTTATACTTTTCCTACAAATGTTTAGAATATTCCTTATACAGTGTCATGATCGAAAAATATTACTTACTCTTAAATGTAACCAAAACAGCGCATATTTATTAGAGAATACAATATAAATGTTTCACATTTATTTATTTAAAAACTTCAGTACATAAAGTTTAATATAGTTTTTATTTGAATTGATTTTTTGTAACTAACATAATACATCAACTTTTCATTTGCTTGGATCAGGGACTTGGGCCGGACCGAAATCGAAACCGATAACCGGACCGAAAATGTTTTTCGATTAAGTTTCAGTCCAGTTTTCAGTTCGGATTTTTTAACCTTTTTGGTATGTACGATCGTCGACTATAGCCTACAGCCATCAAACATACATATCCCCATGATGTAGTAATCATACGTATTCCTATAGCCGAGCGTCGGCTATGGTGAACAACAAGAATAATGCGTTCCCCTTTTACAGTCGAAAAAGAAAGGAATATTCGCCTGTGGTTGGTCTTGCAGCATTTGTAAAAATGGATGAAGACTGTCTTTATCTCCCATCACAGTCAGTAAATAATTGTAAAGAGCACGAGAAGACTGAGAAGTTTATCAAAGTTTATTCAATAAGCATGCGTAACCTATTTTCGTGTCATATTTTTTTGCCACTATTTACAAAAAGGATCAAGAGGGAAGTAAGGATAGTCTTCGCTCATTTTACAAATGTTTTAAAGCATTATTTGTTTTACCTAAATTCTCTATATTTACAAATATTATGCAAGAAACTTTAACGTGTCATTTCTCACTTATCACGTCATGATTCAATGTTGCCACAGTAACTATTTAGGAAAGTCTTAAAGAGGAAAAGAATTTTAAGTAGCAATATTACAGGATGTCTATGGAGTGTTACTTTCTTGTTTTCTTGCATGATTATGATAATTTACGAAAGAATAATATGTTATTTTATAGACAATTATTAAAAAGTTGTAAACGACCATTGGCGACGCTACAAATTGCTGACGTAGACGACGTAGATGACGTTGCAGAAGATAATAAAAGTAAAATAACAGCAAAGAATGAAAAAAAAATCTGTTTACTTTACACTAGTTTAGAGTTAAAGTGCTTAGAGTCAAAATGCCCGTTTCTATCAATGCAGTTTAGCTTTAATCTCGGTTCAATTAATTTTTCATCTTTTTCTAGTTTTAAAAATTAGAAAACATTAGTTAGTTATTATAATAGAATATACAAGAAGATAGAAAATAGTATACAATACGAATTGGCAGTCTTATTAGAAATCAAGTACCGCTACTATCTCAAATTATGGAAATTGACTTCACTGCAGTCATATCGAATATTCATATAATCATGAGACATACAAAAAATAAATGAATTTTTATACATTTATAGTTACAATGACAGAGTCTTAACAATTTTAGAGGAGTCAGGTTGCTAAAATAGTTATCAATTTATTCTAATTATATTGTACAGTTTAATGCTTATTGTTATGGCATTTTTCGTTATGTGGACGGAAATACACGGCAAGCGGCAGTTGAGTTGCCACTCGTAACGTCACGCAACACACGCAAAGAGTTAAATCCATATTCGTGTGCGATCGTGCTTCGGCCAGCAAGACCTGTTTTAGGCAATAGAAGAGAGCTAGCTCTGACTCTCTCGCACTACGTTCTTGCTGTCGCCTTCACTCTCGGCATACCGAAGGCGACTAATTGTAAGACAGCGTGAGCCCGTCCTTCTCGCTCCCGTCTCTTCATTCAAGCGTGAAGCGATTGAAAATGTTTTCCTCGGCCGCTCAAGATGGATCAACAGGCAAGAGGGTCACATTTTAGATAACAAGATAACATAACTTTTAATATATGTTAATAGAATGGCTCAATTAAATTAAATATAGGTAATAACAAGGGCTACGAGCCCATTAAAATTAATAACATTCAATATTTAAAATTAGCTTAGTAAAAAGTACAAACGTTTCAGCGCCGATCGAGTCATTCTCAATTAGAATAATAATATTACAATAAAAGTCGGATTCTCATAATACAAAAACAGTGTTCTTTATAAAATAGATATAAAAAAATAGATATAAAAAAATATAAATACGTGTTACGTCCTACAGACGCCACGATTTTTTTTTCTTCGGTTCCATGTCGCGACTATGGTTGGCGTCTGCGAGATTCGAGCGGAACCTTCTGATAACGGTCTGACAGAATTGAAAAGAAGGACCGGACAGGCTCCGCGAAAAGTCATAAATGCCAATCAACCCGGAAGGAATAACAACCTTAATGTAGGCCCTAAAAGAGACAAGATTGCAAAAGACATTATAAATGCACCGAGGTCACGCAATAGAAAAAAATCTAGGCTTTGTCATCCGAGACTGACTAACAATTTCATTTTAGAAAAACAGGCGCCACGTCGCACTTAAAAAATCGTAAATCGCATAGGATAACTTCCCACGAGAGCGTTATCTATAATCAGACAATGGTAACCCTGCACGCAAACCTATTTGTGCACGGTAATCATTTGTTTACCTAGTCATATTTTCCACGAGAATAACAGAATTCGTCATCCGTCTCGGAGCAATCTTGGCTCTTTAAGCAAAACCGTAAATCACTTCTTTTCTTCTCGAAACTACTCTAACGATATACTCTAGATCAACAACGATAGAACGTTATAAAAATCGTAAATCTCGCTTGACATTGCAACTAACTTTTGCATCCTAGACAAAGGGCACAACGCCCTATTTTTTGGGATATAAATAGAGGTCCCGCGGAAGCGCAGAGTGTCAGTACAGAATTTTAAACCACTCAGTCCACGTCAGTACGAAAATCAAGCTAACTCGGTTCACGTCAGTACAGAATTTTAAATTACTCGGTCCACGTCAGTGAAGCTCGCGATCCAAACTATTGTCGCGCTCAGTACGAAAATCAAGCTAACTCGGTTCGCGTCAGTATAGAATTTTAAACCACTCGATCCACGTCAGTGAAGCTCACGATCCAAACTATTGTCATGATCAGTACGAAATTTTCAATCACCCGGTCCACGTCAGTGAAGTTCGCGCTCATTCATTGTCTCGGGCAGTCCGAAAACTATTGGAACCCGCGCTAATCACGCCAGTTCGCGATCCTATCCGAGTGCGAACTTATAACCAAATCGCAACTGAAATTACCAGCCATACGCCACGGCGACTGCCCTTCGGACGCTCTTCACTGACGACGGATCTCCTTGGCCACTCGCCTAGAACATACCCGATATCTTGGGCCAGCTAATAGTAAGTCGCAATCATTTCCAGCCCACCCCCGCGTTTCCTCGCATGGAAAAACACATTCATTGTGCATGAATACATTTACGCTTTTCCAACAAACACATGTCAAATTTGAGAAGTTTATAATGTATAAAAATTTGTTTTATTATTATTTTGCATTTTATTAATAAATGTAACTTAAAATATTCCCCTGTCTTTTATTAACATCACCTCTCGCATTCACTTCCCAGGAAGAGGGAACCTGAGATCGCACGAGATCCAGTCCCGGGTCAAAAGGATTAAATTCCTTGACCCAAAAAGTAGGACCGATGTTCGCACTGTCCAGCGGAACAGATGTCATAGCGTCCCTTCGGATGTTGACCCATTTTCCGGGACTGAAAGGTTGCGTACGACTCACAGGTGTTCGCCTCCGCGCGTATACCTGTGAGATTGAGTCTAACCGTCCTTCCACGCTCTCTCCATTCTCCCTCATTGTCTCCTTGACTAAATTTTCAAGGATTTGGACGTAACAGACCAAATGAATTTTTGGGAGCACGTCCAATTATAAGTGCGATCTTAGGAGACGGGAATGAATACGAGAAATTCTGGCAATAAATCTATAGTGGAAAGCCTTTATAAAACGGCTATAGAAAATCTGAATAAGTTAAAGTAAAGTTTCGAGTACACAAAACACATTACATACCCCCCACCCCCTCCCCACAAATCGTCCGAATTTGAATCTGAAGCGGCGGGTTTCTCTTTGAATGAATCAGAGATTTCAGATAATTCTAAGACCCTTGTGTTTGACGGTTCCGCCGACTCAGAAGACATTATCGCTCAACCCGCGCGCGAATTCGGTGGTATAACGTCTGAAAATAAACGTAGACCTATTGTGGCTATCCCTAAATCGAGGGGACCTGACGAAACCATGACGCACCAAAATTTATTTGCTACCTTAAAATACGCTGTCAAAGCCGTACCTTTTTTTCGACGGCAAAAACATCCCTTTAAACTATTTTATCGAAGGATGCGAGGAAGCAAAATCCATGCTACCGATAAAGCTGAGTCGCAATTTACAAAAATTATAAGGACAAGAATGTGGGTGAAGCGCGCCGCACTATACAAGATCAGGACTTTAACAGTGTGACACAATTAACTAAATATTTAAAACAAGTTTATGGCGCCTCAAAAAATATATACCAATTACAAGACGAATTAGGCCGTATTTATCAACAGAATGAGGGAGACATAATCACATACGCGAATTGGGTAAAGATTTTAGGAAAACAAATAATGGAAGCCCATAAAATTTCAGGAAATGTCCTTTCCGATCAAAATATTAAAACATCTTTAGAAAAGGACATGTGCAAGTGTTTTATTAGAGGATTGAAACCAGAAATCGAGCAAAGAATAACAAGGAATTTAGGCATCTAAGAAACGGTAGCCGACGCGTTACGAATAGAAAGAGATTCGATGACAGATTTGCGACAGAATCAGGAAAGTACATTGAGCAAGGCGCTGAATACGAATAAATTACGAGAAACCTGCCAGATTTGTTATAAAGAAGGACATTTAGCTTCAAACTGCAGAAAATTAAATAATTTTGGAATAGAGATTTTAATATGTCAAATCTGCAAGAAACGTGGACACAGCGCTGACAAATGTCGACTTCGCGACTCTGAAGCACGACAATCCGTTAATATTTTACAGGGAAATAATATTATTTGTCAAATATGTTTTAGATCAGAGCATAACGCCAAAAATTGTCGAACTGATAATAACAATAGTCAGAATAAATCTTCTGTAATCTGTCAGAGGTGCGATAAGCCAGGTCATTCGACCAATAACTGCTGGAAAAAGCAGAATGAGCAACATAACACAGTTAGTAAAGTAAAGATCGTCTGTCAAATCTGTAACAATTTTGGGCATAATGCTAAAAATTATCGATCTAAGAGGGCAAAACGCTGCACCCTCAGACTCATTATTCTGCTGGTATTGTAAAGGGCAAGAGCATCTCCTCGAAACTTGCGAATTAAGAATTGCAAGCAATAACCGAAGAAAGATAAACGAACAGGGAAACTCCCGCGACCCCTTGAAATCGGGTGTGGCACAGGGGTCCGAACGAGTTTCATACCCGTCGACATCAAAAAAGGGCCAGTAGGCAAAAACGCGTTAGAAATACGTCCCGTAACTGTAAATCTCGACAAACATAGTCGCGTGCCTACCGTTCAGGTAAACTTTTGCGATAATGTCTTCATCATCTTATAATTTAATAAAAAACAACGTGGAGGAAACACGCTCTACTAAGAGCGTCGAGACGGAGGGTCGCTCAGACCTAAGCGAGAACCCTCGCAGGTCGCGTCCCGGCCCTGCGAGTAGCAAGGTCGGGGCGCGCGTGGAAGCGGCCACCTCTGAGGGCGCCCTTTCGAGAGTCGGTTCTACGGCCTCGTTGGGGTCCCTCGGAGGAGAGAGCCGTAAGAGGGTGGCCGAATTCATGGTCTCCTCCTCTGATTCCGAGGGGGAGTCCTCGAAAAGGTCCAGGGGAAGACCGGCTCTTAATCCTGAGCATGCCGGGAAATTTACGGCGGAGGCTAGAGCCAGGAAGGCGGACAAGGCCAAGGCCCGCAAATTGAAAGAGGATCACCGGGCCATCGTGGATCCGGAGATCGAGCCGTCCTCCACATCGGTCAGGAGGGCCAATAAGAAGGCCGTCGAGCTCGCCCTCGAGTTCGACGAGCAGCCGATTTGCGCAGTCGCCGCGGTCGCAACGCGCGAACTGGCGACCATTGCCAAATCGGTCGAGAGGTCAAAGAATATCAGGGGCGATATTGTGAGGGACATGTGGACGGCATACACAAAGCTGTCCGCAGCCCTCACGTCGGTCCTTGCGAGGACGAGCGATGACCAAGAGCTGGTGCTTCTCCGCTCCAGGGTTGCGGTCATGGAGCGCGACAGAGGGAAGTCTGCTTCCCGCGGTACGTCCGGAAAGGACAGAGCGCCGGGACTGGAGGGGGACTCGACCATGGAGTGGTCGGGTCTCGACAGTTCGACTGGCGCCCGTAGCCCTATAAGGACACGGAGTAGGACTGCTACCGCGGAGGGGGGGGAGCCGCGGCCCCCCGTGACGGTCACGGAGGAGGACCTGAGGTCGCCATACTTCAGGCCTCCTCTGCAGGGGGTTTCGAGACAGTTGAACCCCCTGGCGACCGTCGCGGACAGGGTTGCGCCCGCTGGTAAAAACGCCCCTCCTAGAAGGAAGCAGAAGACCGATGGACGGGACGACGAGGATGCCCGTATCGAACGGGTCCTCGAGAGGCTCCTCCCCCGCCTCCTGAGGGGAATGGGGGTGGTCCCAGCGACGGTGACGCCCCCAAAGGAACCACCCGCCAAGCGGGGCGGCCAACCCCCCGCAAAGCAGGGAGGACAGCCCCCCGCCAAGAAGGGAGCCAAGATCGCCAAGGCTGGAGGGAAGGCACCTGACGTGGCGCTTCCCGCCGCGAGAAGGGACCCGCCGCCCCCCGTGATCCCACCAACAGCTGAGGACGGAGGACGAGTGGCGGATGACAACGAGGCGACCTGGGCGCAGGTCGTCTCGAGGGCGGCGAAGAGGGCGGCCGCCAAGGCGGCGAAAACAACGACGGCGCCGCCCCGGCAGACGCTAAAGAGCGCCAAAGCGCCCGCGGCCCCCGCTCCCACCAAAAAGGGAAGCGGTGGAAAAATGAATGAGGGGGCAAGGAGGGGGAGCGCCGCCGTAGGCCCTCAAGTCTCCGGCAAGAAGGCTCCCCTTCCCAAGCTGAGATCGCCGAACTCCGCCGCGATCACGCTAACGTGTGCCGACCCTGGCACCTACCAGGAGGTGGTGTCAAAGGCGCGATCCTCGATCTCCCTCAAAGACGTCGGGATCGAGGATCTGCGCCCCAGGAGGGCCATCACCGGGGCCCTCATCTGGGAAGTCCGGGGACCGGAGAGCCGAGCAAAGGCGGATAGGTTGGCGGAGAAACTATCGGCCGTCTTTGCGAACAGAGACGACGTCAGGGTCTCTCGTCCATCGAAGACGGCTGAGATCCGGGTCTCCGGACTGGACGACTCGGCCACCTCCACAGAGGTAGCCGACGAACTGGCCAAGGCCTGCGGGCGACTCCCATCGCAATTTAAGGTGGGAGGAATCAACAGGGCCCCCAATGGGTTGGGCACCTGCTGGGTGCGGTGCCCTGTAGAGGCGGCCAAACAATTAGTGGCCGCCTCACGCATCAAGGTAGGGTGGCAAAGTAGCTCTGCTGCCGGCCCGGGGCCTCCAATGCTATCGATGCCTGGAGGCCGGTCACGTGCAGCAGAAGTGCACAAGCACGGTGGACCGATCCGGGTCGTGCTACCGGTGCGGGGGCATCGGCCACGCCGCTCGCGAATGCCGCGGCGAGGTCGATTGCCCCGCGTGTCGTGGGCTCGGCCGCCCCTCGGGGCACCGCATCGGCGGCGCCGGATGCGCCGCCGCCAAAGCGAAGGGGAGGAAAGGGGGGCAAAAGCCCAGTGGCCCCCCCACTGCAGTCGCGGTGCAGAACCCCGCGAAGACAACGTCGGCCATAATCGTGACCGAAGTTGAAATGGCTGACGGGGTTCAGTCACCCCCCGCGACGGCCGCTGACGTACAGAGCCGGAGGCCATCCTCCCCTGCCTCGAGCAGTGGGTAGGCAGGGGATGGGGCGGACTGTCGTTCCACGCGACGCAGGTGCTCACCGGACACGGATGTTTCAGGGAGTACTTGTGTCGCATAGGCAGGGAACCGACTGCGAGTTGTCACCACTGCGACGGGGACCGGGACACCACGCAGCATACGCTGGAGACCTGCCCGGCTTGGGCGGGCGAGCGCGGTGTTCTGGTCCAGGAGATTGGGGAGGACCTCTCCCTGCCGGCTGTCGTCAAGAAGATGGTCGGCAGGGAGAGCGCTTGGAGGGCCTTCTCCTCCTTCTGTGATCGGGTGATGTCGCAGAAGGAGGAGGCTGAGAGGCAAAGGGAGAGGGCACCGGGAGGCCGTGGCCCTCTCCCGCCGCCGCCGCCGGGCGGCGGAGGTGGCGAGGGGGGAGGAGATGCGAGGGATGGTGGCGTTGGGGGACGACGTGGGCGCCGGCTCCAGCCGGGCCGCTCACGCCCCGGGTCACCGACCGCACGTACCCGCCGCCGGGACCGCCCCACTGGGCGAGAACGGCGGCGACCTCCTTCCCCCATTGCGGAGAGGACGGAGGAGGAGGAAATTGGAGTGGCGCGCGGGGGTGGTAGGGTCAGTGCACCCTCCACCTCCGCCGCCACCACCATCAGCGACGGCCCCGGGTCTCGGACACGGGGCGCTGTGAAGCGGCGGCGGTTAGCCGCCCCTAGGGTCGAACCGCCGCCGGAAACAGGCTGACCCTACGCGCGCGCGGGGTGCAGCGGCTCATCATCTCCCGGCCGCGACGTATTCGCGCCCGGGCCGGTAGCCCTGCATCGCCGCGCGCGTGGGGTGCGCCGTGAGGACCTCTCGCGGCGCCAAGGCACGAGGGGCGCCAAACTCTAGAGATTGGAGCCCCTTGGGGGGCTGGGGATCCCGGCGGGGGCCGAGGTTCCCAACTCCCGCCCCCCAACAACAACCAAGGGGGCAGGCGCAGGGGGTGGTGTCCCCCCTGCGCCAGAAAATGGGCAGTCAGTGCCTTTGCACCGCCCGGGGTCGTCGTCTTTCGACGTTCAAAATCCCTGGGCGGGAATAAGATATCGGCACCAAGCCGATTGGCCAGAGGGGCTCCCAGAAGTATGCTGCACGCGTTCCTGGGAGTCCCTCAATTATGGCATGGTAAGGACACCCGGAGGGGTTTTAGTGGGTGCAAGCCCCACATAACCCCGGGCTCTCCCCCGAGACATGGGGTATGCGTCAGGCATTTCCCCTCCGATATCAAAAAAAAAAAGGTAAACTTTTGCGAGTCAATACTACCCGTAGCTTTTATGTTAGATACCGGTTCCGGGCCAAACATAATCAAAGAAAATTTTGTACCTAAGGACAGTATTGTCAACTATAGCAATATTCTAAAATTAAATGGCATAAACGAATATCCCGTTTATACGTTAGGAGAAATAATTTTACCCCTCTTTGGAGAAAATATTACATTTCATATTGTATCAGGTAATTTTTCAATCTTACAATCCGGAATATTAGATAACGATTTCTTCAAACAGACTTCCTCGAAAATTGCCTACGCGAAGGGATATTTATATGTATCAGGAGTTAATATACCTTTCTTTTCACCAGAAACTATCATCGCACCACCACGATCCGAATCTTTATTTTATGTGAGAATAAGAAATCCGGAGATAAAAATAGGATATATACCAAAATTAAAAATAGCACATGGAATTTATCTAGGAGATTCAATAGTAGAAAACGTTTCTGGAAAAGCATATTTAAGCGTCATAAGCATGTTAGACGAAGAAGTTGAGATACAAGTACCAACCTTGCGCCTCAAACCCCTGAATGAATTATTTGACAACGATAGTTCCAAGCATTGAGATGCGTGGTAATCAAAACGAAATTGTAAATGCACAAAGTTGTCTTACCCATCTAAGGGATATCCAAATCCATTTCGAAGACTTTAGTAATGCCAGTTCAAATAATGACGGAATTACGAACGGAGACGTTCTGACAGGAGACAAGAATAACAGAAAAATAAATTAAAGTTTTGAAGTATTTGATGAGAATAAATTAATGAGAGGAATTAAAAAATCAAGAAAAAATTCTATTCCAAATATTCATCGAGGGGAATATTTCTATATCTCCTCCGAAATCCTAGAATCCAAAATCCTTGGAGAGGGAAGTTACCAAACCTCTCCTGAAAATTTAAATAATTAAAAAAATTTTGGAGAAGGAAGTTACTAAACCTCTCCTGAAAATTCAAATAATTCAAAAAATTTTGGAGAGGGAAGTTACCAAACCTCTCCTGAAAGTTTAAATGATTTAAAAAATTTTGGAGAGTGAAGTTACCAAACTTCTCCTGAAAATTTAAATAATTCAAAAAATTTTGGAGAGGGAAGTTACCAAACCTCTCCTGAAAATTCAAATAATTCAGAAAATTTTGGAGGGGGAAGTTACCAAACCTCTCCTGAAAATTTAAATAATTCAAGAAATTTTGGAGAGGGAAGTTACCAAACCCCTCCTGAAGAATTAAATAATTCCGGAATTGCAGAGGAAAGTTTCCATACTTCCCTATTAAATTCTACTCCTGTCGATTGCAAGGAGATAAATAACCAAACCTCGCAATGCGACTCAATTCTATCAAAACGAGTCAAAGGCAAAGAGCTCCACTCTAGGAAAAATTAAATTACCAAGAGTTGGAATTCCCGCAAAAAATTATAATCATCAAAAAGATTCCTCTCATATTACTATCATATTACTATCGATCAACTTCTAAAAAGAATGCAATCATGTAATCTTCATATAAATGTAATCTTCATATAAATGTTCGTAATTCAAAGGAAAATAAACCATCTTCAAAAATCCTGGCGTCTACACAAAATCAATCTCGAGAAATAATAAATAAATTCATGCACAAACGTAAGTCAAAACACAAGGAAAGAACTGAACAGGAACGTCGAAACGGACCTACAAAAAATATTCTACGCTTAGTTGTAATGGAAAAGATCGGAAAGGATAGACTCACAGAAATTACAGAACTATTGCGTTTGGAGCATTTGAGTATCCAGGAAAAAAACAAGTGTAATGAAATTTATAACTGACAGGACAAATTTCCATGGAGAGAAGTTGTCAGCAACAAATATATTACACCAAATATCTACAATGAATGATCGACCTATAAATACGCGACAATACAGATTCCAGCAAATTCATAAAGAAGAAATAAATAGACAGGTAGAAGAACTGTTAGAAGGAGGCGTCGTAAAACCTTCTCACCGTATAATATGCCTATACGGATAGTTCCCAAAAAAGAGGACACAAAGGGAAACAAACGGTGGAGAATGGTATTAGATTTCCGAGCCTTAAACGAAAAAATTGTCGGGGACGCCTACCCGTTACCTAACATTATCGATATTCTGGATCAATTAGGCGGAGCGCAATATTTCTCAGTATGCGACTTAGCGTCTGGATTTCATCAAATAAAGATGGATCCTGTTGACAGCTATAAAACTGCATTTATAACTCCTTTCGGTCATTACGAATTTGACCGAATGCCTTTCGAATTAAAGAATGCGCCCGCTACTTTTCAACGATTAATAGATTTAGTATTATCAGGATTGCAAGGCGAAGAACTATTTGTGTTAATGGATGACATTGTCATCTACACTGCTTCATTAGAAGAACACGAAAGGAAGTATAATTTGTTGATAGAGCGATTGCGCAAAGCTGATTTAAAATTACAGCCTGACAAATGCGAATTCTTGAAAACCGAAGTCACTTATTTGGGGCATACAATTAGTAAGGATGGAGTTAAACCCGATCCGAAGAAATTAGAAGCTGTAAGGCAATTTCCAAGGCCCAAAACGCCGAAAAATAACAAACAATTTCTTGGATTAGCCGGATATTACCGAAGATTTATATCAAATTTTTCAAAATTAACCAAACCTCTCACCAATTTGTTAAAAAATGACACTAAATTCGAATGGACAATAGATCAAGAAGACTCTTTCCAAACATTAAAGGAGAAATTGTGCGAAGAACCTGTCTTGCAATATTCCGATTTTTCCAAACCTTTTATACTAACTATTGATGCTTCCGGAATAGCGATTGGAGGCATCATATCACAACGAGAAATAAATAAAGATCGACCGATAGCATACGCTTCGCGAACTCTGATCGAAAACGAAATAAAATACGACACTTATGGGAAGGAAACTTTAGCCATAGTGTATTGTGTCAAGCATTTTAGACTTTATCTATATGGACAGAAATTTACTTTAGTTACGAACCACACCTCTTCTCTGGTTTAAAAATGCACAGGATGCAAACATGCGAATACTATGATGGAGATTAAAATTAGCTGAATACGATTACGACGTGGTATATAAAGCAGGTAAAACGTAAATGCCGATGCATTGTCACGAAAGGTAGACCTCGAAAAAGCGAACTGCAATATAATTAATCACTACAAACCTTTGAATCTTAATGATTCAAAAGATGCAGAAACGATTTCTAAAATGCTAGAGAAATCAGATAAGGAGGACGAAGAGGACGAAGATTTTAAACTATATTTGACTGATGACGAACCACTTGAAGACTTATTTCCAGACGATCATCCTCCTGAAGAGGATACGAATTCAGCATCTCTTACACGAAGGGAAATAGAGAAACCACAAGAGTCACAACTATGGAAAAGGCTATAACGCGCAATATTCCTCAAAGTAATAAAATGCAGACTCGAAGCCAAACAGCAAAAAATAGAAATGCCCAACAGGATAAGCTACCCAGAGATTTCCCACAACAAGAGAATGAGACGGAAAGAATAAAAGACAGAAATGACTCATTGGACGGAGAAGGCAATGCAAAAAGCGACAATGAAGAGGAAAATCAAGAAAAGGAAGAATTTGAGGAAGGACATAAAATTCAAAAATTAAAAGAAAAGACAGGGCCTATTATTGTTAATGACCAAATAATCAAAAACAATATTCTCGATTCTCGCGATCTATTATTTTTGCGAAAGGATAACGTTGCATATTTTGTCGACACCAATTGGAGACCGTTGGACTCAGGTTCACAAAAATTTGAAAGAAACGAGATCCCTCGCTTAGAAGATCTCGCTCTAGGAAAAGCCAAAGTCGTAAAATACAAAAAATACTACCATTTAGTCTTGCCTATCAGCGAAGGGCAACGTGAGCGACCGACGATGACCTTCACCCAGATTTCCGCCGTAATAAAAGATTTACGATCTATCACTGAAGAATTAAAATTAGAGACTATTAACATTGCTAAAACCGATTGTTAACAACGTGCCATGGAGCAATATCAAAACCGCATTACAATTAGTTTTTGTGGATTCAACAACCAAATTAATTATATGCAATAGACTAGTGAAATACCCACCTAAAGATCTTCGATCTACGATAATCGGAGAAATGCATTGCTTACCTACGGCAGGACACCGAGGTGTCGCAAAGATTTATAACAGAATAAAACATAAATTGGGAAAATCTAAAGTCTGATGTTCAACGATATATACAATAATGTTTACAATGTCAGTTAAAAAAACTCGTTCGAGTAAAAACCAAACAATCTATGATAATCACTGACACACCAGGATCGTTTTTTGACAAGGTAGCCATGAATATCGTAGGATCCTCACCTAAAACTGGAAGAGGTAACGAATATATTTTAACTCTGCAAGACCAGTTAACTAAATTTTGCATGGGGATACCTTTATCGGATCAAACATCAGAGACAATAACAGAAACCTTTGTGACAGATTTATTTGCTATATTAACCTAAAGCTATATTAACCGATCAAGGAAGAAATTTTATCAGTGAATTAATGAAGAAAATAGCAAAAATATTCAGAATCCGTAAATTCCGTACAACTGCATTTCACCCTCAATCAAATGGATCCTTAGAACGATCACACCACGCAGGAGAATACCTGAAACAATACGCAAACGAGCAGAAACAATGGGACAGATGGATTGGCTTAGCCATATTTAATTACAACACTAGCGTTCATGAGGCTACGAAACATACTCCATACGAATTAGTGTTCGATAAAATAGCAAGAGTACCGTCAAATGAGCGCTTCAACCCTGAAGACAAATTAGCTAATTACGATGATTATCTAATAAATTTAGTTACGTAACTCCATGCAATCCAAACAAATGATCGTGAAAACGTCATAAAAGCTAAAGTTAAATCAAAAAAACGACAAGAAAATTAATCCACAGACATTCAAGCCTGGAGATCATGTATTTTTATTAAAGGGACCAAAACCCGGAAAATTTAGAAATCAATATATCGGACCTCATGAAGTCTTGGAAATTGTAAATAAAAATAATGTTAAAATTAAAATAAAGAAAAATAGTCGCATCGTTCACCCTAACCGCTTGCGAATTTCTCACATTAAACCAGTTCATAATAATTAAACAAATCAAAT
>JAANIC010001958.1:3205-25705 GCA_017607545.1 Acromyrmex charruanus
AAAAAAATCAATGTCACCTTCAAATAACCTTGAACATTGACCTCAAGGTTAGAACCAATAATGTACAATGACTGCCCCCTTTGTCCTGAACAACTTTTGTTTGAAACATTTTTCTCTAAAACATTTACTTTTCAAAATATTTCGGGTGGGGGATTAAAATGGGACACCCGTATATATAGAGCGATAATAGAGTATGAGAAAGATATGAAGAATAGATACTGAAGGAGGATAGGAGTCAGATGTTATTAAATTAAGAACAAATGTAAATAAATATATACTGGAAGCCATCCTAAGCCGCAAGGCAAGGATTAAAATTAATAAATAAAAATAAATATATGTATATTATTATAAAAGAAAATATGAAATTTATTGTATTCGTATTCCTGTATTATTTCCAAATTGGTGGAAATTTCTTTTTTTTTATTTGTTAGTTTATTGCCGTTGGCGGGGGATTAGTGCTTCAGAGATTTAGCAATCCTTGTGATGGGGCGCAAAAGAAAATTCCAGCGTAGAACGTTAAAGGCGGTTGTAATGACTCCGCGTATTCTACGTATGATCATTCAAACTTCCAGAATGTGTATCAAATCCAACTCTGCTTACATCACGGTCGCCATATTCAATGTCTCCTCGTGACTGATGTTCCGATGAATACACCTAATATTCAAATAAATGAATAAAAAATGAATGAAAATATTCATTCAAATACATTTCTTTTTTATTCGTTAAGAAACGAATAAATATTTTTTCATTCTATTTGAATGAATATTTTTTAAATATAATTACAGATATTTTCATTTCGTATTCACTTTTACTCTGTATTATCTGCATATAGCTACAGGCCTACAAGAGAAAACAGAAATCTATAAAAACAATGGCAACGATTACATTGTGCGCTTAGTCCGCGACTTATACGATGGGCGTCCTTGTTTAACCTATAGATAAAACAAAAACATTTTTATTGAGAATAAATAATATATAATATCTTGGAATTTAATGTCCACAGATCATAATAAACATTGCGCCCAAGATATCCTATAAAATATTAGGTGTACAAATAAGTTTCCCGCCGTTTTTTATCAAAAATTAAGCATTTATTATGAAAGAACGATACATAATGTTTTATTGAAAGTATTGTCCATCGCTAGCCACTACTTTTTCCCATCTTTCTGGTAGCATACGGATAGACGCGTTGGAAGAATGCTTCATCTTTTGAGGCTATCCACTTATCGATCCAATTTTTGATATCTTCATATGATATGAAGTGCTACTCAGACAGGCCATGCGCCATCGATCGAAATAGATGGTAATCGGAAGGGGCAATGTCTGGTGAATACGGCGGGTAGGGTAGAACTTCCCAATTGAGTGTTTCCATGTAGGTTTTGACCGGCGCCGTAACATGTGGTCGAGCATTATCATGCAGGAGAATAATTTTGTCATGTCTGGAGTAGTAGTGGGCGCGTTTTTCCTTGAGTGCTCGGCTCAATCTCATCAATTGTGTTCGGTAGAGAGCCCCAGTAACGGTTTCGTTCGGTTTGAGCAACTCATAATACACGACACTAAGCTGATCCCACCAAATACATAACATGAGTTTTTTTCCATGAATATTCGGCTTGGCTGTCGATGTTGAAGCATGGCCAGGTGATCCCCATGATTTCCTCTTCTTTGGGTTATCGTAGTGGATCTATTTTTCATCACCAGTGACTATACGATGCAAAAAACCCTTTCGTTTATGCCTGACAAGCAGCATTTCACATATGGAAAATCGGCGTTCAACGTTTCTCGGCTTCAGTTCATATGGAACCCAATTCCCTTGCTTTTGAATCATTCCCAATGATTTCAAACGATGTGAAATTGCTTGTTGAGTCGCTCCTAATGTAAGTGCAAGTTCTTTTTGCGTTTGGCACGAATCTTCATCCAATAATGCTTCCAATTCCGCGTCTTCGTACACTTTCGGCCTTCCGCTACGTTCTTTGTCTTCGACGTCAAATTCACCGTTCTTAAATTTTTGAAACCATTCACGACAACTTCTCTCACTTAAGGCAGCCTCACCATATGCTTCTACAAGCAATCGATGAGCCTCAGCTGCAGATTTCTTCAAATTAAAGAAGTAAATCAAAAGTTCCCGCAAATGACGCTTATTCGGCTCAAAACTCGGCATTTTCGCACAAAAAAAAATATATGATGCTGATACAAAATCGCTAGTATTTCAAGATTATGTTGTTGACAGATGTCCTACCTTACGATATAATGTTTTACATCAGACAATTTTAACCATAGCTTGCTAGTGGCGCCGTCTTTTGTCAAACAAAGGAAACTTATTTGTACACCTAATTTATTTATAACATTACTGTCATATAATCGGAATTATATCGAAGTATGACGCTCTATCAAATAGATAGATTTATAAATAAAAAATGTATATCTTTCTAAAATATTTTTCAAAATTTCTAAATTTCTTTATAAAATCTGAATATTACAATAACAAAAATAAATATTGGCAGTACAAATAAGTTTCCGCCGTTTGACAAAAGACGGCGCCACTAGCAAGCTATGGTTAAAATTGTCTGATGTAAAACGTTATATCGTAAGGTTGTACATCTGTCAACAACATAACCTTGAAATACTAGCAATTTTGTATCAGCATCATATATTTTTTTTTTTGTGCGAAAATGCCGAGTTTTGAGCCGAATAAGCGTCATTTGCAGGAACTTTTGATTTACTTCCTTAATTCTGCAGCTGAGGCTCATCGATTGCTTGTAGAAGCATATGGTGAGACTTAAGTGAGAGAAGTTGTCGTGAGTGGTTTCAAAAGTTTAAGAACGGTGAATTTGACGTCAAAGACAAAGAACGTAGCGGAAAGCCGAAAGTGTACGAAGACGCGGAATTGGAAGCATTATTGGATGAAGATTCGTGCCAAACGTAAAAAGAACTTGCACTTACATTAGGAGCGACTCAACAAGCAATTTCACATCGTTTGAAATCATTGGGAATGATTCAAAAGCAAGGGAATTGGGTTCCATATGAACTGAAGCCGAGAAACGTTGAACGCCGATTTTCCATATGTGAAATGCTGCTTGTCAGGCATAAACGAAAGGGTTTTTTGCATCGTATAGTCACTGGTGATGAAAAATAGATCCACTACGATAACCCAAAGAAGAGGAAATCATGGGGATCACCTGGCCATGCTTCAACATCGACAGCCAAGCCGAATATTCATGGAAAAAAACTCATGTTGTGTATTTGGTGGGATCAGCTTGGTGTCGTGTATTATGAGTTGCTCAAATCGAACCGTTACTGGGGCTCTCTACCGAACACAATTGATGAGATTGAGTCGAGCACTCAAGGAAAAACGCGCCCAGGCAAAAAAATTATTCTCCTGCATGATAATGCTCGACCACATGTTACGGCGCCGCTCAAAATCTACATGGAAATACTCAATTGGCAAATTCTACCCCACCCGCCGTATTCACCAGACATTGCCCCTTCCGATTACCATCTATTTCGATCGATGACGCATGGCCTGTCTGAGCAGCACTTCACATCATATGAAGATACCAAAAATTGGATCGATAATTGGATAGCCTTAAAAGATGAAGCGTTCTTCCAACGCGGTATCCGTATGCTACTAGAAAGATGGGAAAAAGTAGTGGCTAGCGATGGACAATACTTTCAATAAAACATTATGTACCGTTCTTTCACAATAAATGCTTAATTTTTGATAAAAACGGCGGAAACTTATTTGTACTCCCAATAAAATTCGTTTTTTTTTATTTAAAGTCATCAAAGTACCGGTTACAGTTAATGACTGCTTAGTGGAGCTTTCTTTTTCAGTTTATATTTTGTTTGAATGAATGTAAATATTTGTTAAACATTCATAGTTTTTTTGTGAATGAATATTTTTTGAAAACTCAAAATTTTAACTGAATATATGATTACATTTTTTTTTATATGAAAATTTTGAATAAATACAATTTGGAGCTCAATTAACAAATTTTTGTATTCATTTTTGTATACTACTCGTGACTCGTGATTTCTACGCTAATGTGCCTCTTCATCGACATCGTTTTAATTATAAGTAATCTTCCTTTATTTTTATATATCTATCAAACATTAAATACAATTTAAGATTATTCTTCTATATATTTATATTTATATTTTCCACATTTTTTTATAGTTCATCACTGAAACATTTAAAAATGTGAGATTATACTTTAATAAATCGTATAAGAAATACATCATTTTTCTATACATTTTTTCTATCTATTAAAAATATATAGAAAAATAATCTTAAACTTCATTTATAATAGAATAATATATACAGTAGAAATCGGGATTATTTGATCTCGTTATCGAGTTCTGGTTACAAGAATGCTATAATACTCATAAATAGGGCCAATATTACCCCGGGTATTCGGACCGTGTCACCCGCGTACCTATATAACCCGCGCGTTTCGGGTAGTGACCGGGTATCTAGGCATCTCATTATCCAGTCCAAATCATCAGCCTTAGAAAACCAGAGTCTCTAAAAAATCAGAGTCTGGCTATACCCTAAAAATGGCGTGCAGTTTCAAAATGTGTTTGCTCTCAATTGATGATATGAATATATGTGTGTTCTCGATTGATACTACTATTGTGTGGGCACGCTAATCACAAGATAAGATGGAGGGAAGACCACACTCTGGTATTCTAGGGACTCTAATCAGCTTTACTCATAAACATCGCGCATCACGAGAACTTGATAATGAGATCGGATAATATCGGGTTTTACTGCATACGTACAAACACACATAATATCTTATCCTTATGTAAAAATCTTTTTATATTATTATAACATTATCACAAAAGGAGATATATTGTTGCAGTTTTAATTTGGAGATAAAAATTTGTTCTTTGCATATATGTATAGAGGCATACACACTAGGGCTGTGGTCCGATTCACGCCTATAACGCTCACAATTCTCATGATGTTAATGATCGATCTTCGTTATCGCGCTATTGATGATTTTATTTCGGACTGCCTGTTGATATGAATACAATCACGAGACCCATAATCTATATATCATACTTATCAATAATAGATACAATATATGAATCATATTGTCAAATGCGAGTATCTATCATTTCGGAAAGAACTGATAAAAACGCTCGATGTCGTGTATAAATTTTTGTTGCTAAATCAGTTCAATGTAATGTGAATCCAGCAGTAATCAACGATGTTATAACCTCAATCCAATTAATCATATTTAATTATTGAAACAATTAATATTATTAATTATTATTATTATATTATTATCAATTACATTTAATTATTTTTAGTAAGCGATTATACTACCTGGATGTATTTATTCCACATTCACAATTCATATTAGTCCTCTTTTCCCGCTCAAATAAAGTGGACGCTCACGCTGACTCATCTCTCGATTATAGTCACTGTGAACATGCGAATTTAAAAATCTATGACGTCACTTCGCCCACGCAAAACGTTCAGGGAGTGAGGGGCTGCGCACAATGAAAGGAGAGAATCAGAACTTTAACCTATCAGAAATCATGTATTGTAGAATACATAGTTTCCGATAGGTTGATTCCCTATTCCTTTCATTGTGCACAGCTCCCTGAATCAGACCGACCGTGAGTGCGTTGATAGCGCTATAAGCGTGAATCGGACCGTGACCTAGATACAGTGAAATATAAAGCACAGAGTAAGTATGATAAATATTCCAAAATTTACAATTTATATAAATAAAAAATCTATCTACATATATGATATGTGAACACTTAGCTGCGTTCGGAAACGTTTTTGTACCTCCGTGTATCACCTTATCTTTGTTTAACGTGGTGAACAACAAGGTTAAAACGATACAATTCGAAGGCACTCGAGTAATGTTTACGAACGAAGCTTAAGGGCTATAGAAAAGGTAAAATTTTGAAAAAAATCGATTTTTTAATTTTGTAATATTTTGAAAAATATATGTACGTATCGAGAATACATATGTCAAATTTTAAACAGATATTCAGAAAATTGATGGAAATATAGCATTTTTATACGCATGAAAGTCGCTTAAGCGCTAGAATTGCTTCTGGCGTCGACGAAGAAACGTTTTTAGAGCTAAAGAAGAGCTATTATATGGTCCAGGGGTGCGATTCTAACTGTTTTATGCGCCTATCGACATTTGTCGATGTCATTGCGCAGCTTTTTCACCATATAAAATATCTGCGCAATGATACTGACAACTGTTGATAAGCATGTAAAGACAGTTACGGAATCGCACCTCAAGGATTGCTGAATAAGAGTAACTTAATTTTTTTTATTGAAATTTGTGCAATATAGTAATATGAAAATAAAACTTCAAACGCGTTTTTCTCAAAATCATTTTTTCAACCTGATTGACAGCAAATCAAAAAATCTACTCGACTTATTGAATATAAATTAATTCCTAAAGACTCCTTAATGATATAAAATGGTTGAATATAATAATAGGAGTCAAGCACAGTAATTCTTGTGCAAACCAATATAATTAACAAAACAATTTTAATAATAATTAATCCGCTTATATGTTTCGGCTCACTTTGAGCTATCCTCAGAGACAATATGATATTGTAATTACAAAAAATTTTTTACTAACTAATTCATTTCAGTGAGTTACCTCCACCAATTAATGGAAACTATAATATAAAAATGAACTCTAATAACAATCTAAAATGTATTACAATTATTAAAAGGTAAATTTATTGGGGGGAGCAAAAACGATTTATTGTGAAATAAAGTAGCTCACTAAAACAAAAATTTACCATATTGCACACTTAAATTCTATCGATTTAAAAACAATAAGATGAAGGGCTACGAACCAGAGATAACAAAAATAAATAATAAATCGATTTTAATTATAAATATGAAATTAAACAACAAACCAAACGTTTCGATACCGATCGGATCATTCTCAATGTTCATGAATATTTAAATATCATGGCTTTAAAACGGCAAATTATTATAACTTGATAAATGTATAATGTAATATAATACGTATAATTTGTTAAAATGTTTGCAACGGTGTAGTCATTCCTTTAAACGTTCAACGTAATCCAACAACCAACTTGGACGGCATTTTTCTTTTGTGTTCTTGTAGAAGTTGTCATTTCTAATAAAAATGTTGAATCCAACTTTAAAAATCCCATAGTAGTCAAAGAAAAACCTTGGAAGCATTACAGCAGCGCAGAAGTTAACATAAAAGATCTTCTTCAGAAAAGAGTTTAAGCGAAAAGTAACAATCGTTCATACACTTCCATCTCTAATTGGAGTAAATTGCAAAGTGAAAATGTGCCCCAGACCATATACAGTCAATAATATATTAACAACGAGAGAGATGTGCCCAGACGAGATACAACAACATAATTTGCAGCATTCCAAGTGGCCGGAAGTCTTCACAATGAAGAACACTGATGCTATGTCTACAATCGAAACACTTAGGAAAGTATTTGCTCACTTTGGACTTTCTTCTCAAATTGTCACTGACAATGGTACGCAATTTACGTCTAAAGAATTTGCAGCATTTTGTGTGAAAAACAAAATCAAACACAGTACGTCATCAGCATTTCACCCGTCAACTAAGCTGCAGCTGAGAATTTTGTGAAAATTAAAAACGACCTTAGGCAAAGTGATGAAGGACAAATCGACGTCTATTAGAACTTTTCTCAATAGATTCTTGTTTGCTTATAGAACTACACCTCATTGTGTAACTGGAGAAACTCTGATCAAGCTAATGTTTAACCGCGATGTCAGAACCTTATTAGATCTGATAAAACCAACGTTTAAGAAGAAGCAAATTGAAAAGCAACAAGAGTACTACAAGGGAACTCGCGACACAGTCTTTAATGAAGGAGATCTTGTTATGACTCGTGATTATCAAATGATAAATAAAAAGGCATGGGCACCTACTGTAATCGCAGAAATATTAGACTCCCGTCCGTAAAACTCAAAACCGGGGTTTGGAAAAGACACTTCGATCAGTTGATCGCTGCTGCTCATAATAATGATTGCATTCCCAACTCGCGTAATTTAGATTTAAGTATTGATGATCGAATCCCTATAGTAATAAGTTACAAAGATAAAAAAGTATCGCAACCCTCATAATATTCAAAATAATGTTGAAAAGTTTAAGCAGAATGACAATAAACCAATACTTCTAGTAACGGAAACAATACAGTTGTAGCTATCTGTAAAAGATATCAGTCAAATACCGACATCCACAGCAGGAAATATCTGCAGGAGCAGCAGATCGCGCAAGAAACTTGAGCGTTATATCCCTAGTTAATAAGAATGACATATGTATACCTAAGAAAAAAAAGAAAAGAAGTTTAAAATCCAATTTAAGTTAATTCTTTTTAAGAATTTTTTATTCAAATTTTATTTGATATTTTTGTAAACTTGGGAGGAGGGTATTGTAAGATCGTTAAGATTCTTTTTAGTTACAAATATAAGTTTCCCTCCTTCTTGGAAGGCGCTGTCTAGTTAGAGACGCCACGCGGACTGGACGCCCAAACGAGCAGTCAATAATGTTGGAACGCGCTTGGAAAATATACTGATTTTTCTGAGAGTACTTTTGTAATTATATTCAAGCTCCACGATATTACAGTTTTTAATTGACAAAAGACACCCCGCAAAACAAAATAATTAAGTTCTAACTAACATTACAACATTCCAAATATAAATGTAAAGTCATAAGTTATATGTATACAAAACATGAAAAATACATTAAATTCTTTACGAAGTGATTTTATTGGTCAATTAAATTACTTCGTAAAGAATTTAATTACTAGTTAAAGTATTTTTCACGTCTTGTACACACATTATGTGATACATCATTATGTGAATTCTATATTCTTTTGTTTTAATAATGAATATTATCAACAAAAATTTTGGTACTCCATGGAGTCATCTTTTTCTCCAATTATTATGAATCTTATTCTGCAGAATTTGGAGACAGAGGTGCTAGATATTTTGGGAATCGCATTACCATTTTAGATTAGATATATGGACGATGTTGTGATGGCAACTTCAATTGATTTAATAGATTTCAATAGATTTCACATTTTGACTGTTTTCAACTCATTTCACACTAAGTTACAGTTTGTTATACATTGGAAAATGAGGGGGACATGATTAATTTTTTGGATGTGATTATTATTAAGAATAAAGATTACTTAGAATTTGACTGGTATCACAAACCTATTTTTTCAAGACGTTATCTGAATTTTTTATCTGCACATTTTATATCATAGAAAAAAGGAGTAGTATTTGGAATTGATTGATAGAGCTATTTTATTATCTGAATCAAAATTTTATCAAAAAAAAAAACATTAGATTAGTAATCAACATTCTCATAAGGAATGATTACTTAATGGAGTTCATTTTTGGCATCATTTCCACAAGATTTAAAATTTTTATCTTCTAGATGTGTTCTTGTCGAACAAGATTCTATAGCGACAATTCGGAAAATATAGAAAGAACTCCTTGGTTTTTAATTCCTTACACAAATACCATGTCAAATTTCTAAAAATTTGTAAAAAAGAAAACCTGAAACCAACATTTTACAGTAATATCAAACTCAATAGATTCATTAAGGTCCAGAAGGATATTCTCCCAAAGAATCAGAATAAAAATGTAATATACAAATTAACATGCAAAGATTGTGACGCGTCTTACGTAATCACATCAATTGGAATATCAATTCACAATCGTTATTACAGAGTTGAATTGAATCATGTTTGATTGGAAGAATGTCCAAATTCTGGATCATGCGAGATCTTTAATAAACATCTATTCTTTGAAAAAGCGCACATTCTCATGCAAAAAATAGATTGAATTTACGATCTGACACTGCAGGATTACATCACGCACATACGACGATACTAAATGAATTGATCAATTAAATCACTTCGTAAAAGAATTTAATATATTTTTCACGTCTTGTATACACATAATTTATTACTTTTACATTTATATTTGGAATATTGTAATGTTAGTTAGAACTTAATTGTTTTGTTTTGCGGAGTGTCCTTTGTCAATTAAAAACTGTCCGTTAAACGCTTTTGATTACCCGGAGAGGAAGGTTATAAATAGTGAATATATGTATAAAACTGAGATAACTGATTCAATAATTTATTAGTTAATATAAACTTCCAAAGCTTCATGGAATTGTTGAACTTCCCATTTGAGATGAGTTGCTTGGATTTGGTTTTTCTTATTGACTCAATTTTAATTTTATATATGTCAAATCCACTTCAGTTGGGAACCTGTTAGTGACTCACATGTGACGGAAGGTTCAATGATTTAAGATTTGAGATATGTATTGCCGAGGGACTACAAAGAGAGCCGAAACGTTCAAAATAAAAAAGATTCCACACAATCGATTAATGATAGATAGATTTTTAATCGTTGGCACTTTTATCAGCCTGTGACTCTTATTAGCCTTGTATAAATTGTTTATTTTTAACATGTCATAAATTATAATTTGTTTATCTTCAAATTGATCGCTATATTACTTGTTTAGCAATCATTATTCAACCGACGGTTGAAATGACAAGACACAAATTGTTCTGTCAGTTAGTATTTTAAAATTTTGATGATAATTTTTAACTTATTAACGATGTTCAAAATGTTGCATACAACATATTTATTGTTCAATGTTGAGGCGTCGACTGTGAAGTGAGATTATTAATTTTAAAATTTACATACGATAATTTAATCATTTATATAATTTTAGCTTGAGTTCTCATTGCCACTCAGCTTTCTAACTTTGTGAGTATGTGACTTATCTCATAATAGTTAACGGTCAATTTTTTGAGAGGAAAAACGTGGAGATATTATTTTGTAATGAAATAATCCAACCGTTGTGTTAGATTACTGATGAAGACTCATAAGTGGAAATGTTCAAGGTCAAGGTTTATATATTTATTATTAAGAAGAATTGTGCTAATTGATAACCAGCTTGATTCCTACCGCCTGTATTTTATGTTATTATCATATATTTCTAAATTGTATAATATATTTATAAAGAGAAATATTGAAACCATTATTTTTTAAAGTGTATAGCATACAGAATGAAATCATATCTACGTGAAGTTAATCACTAGCTAGCAAAGATACATGTCTATTCAGTTGTCAAAAGTATTAACCAAACTCCTTAAAATCACACTAAATTTAAATGTTTGTACATTCTTAACTGATTTCAAAGAGCTCTCTTCATTAATATTTTTTTTTTATACATTAAAACATTCAAATTTTTTGTTTACAGCGTAATATTTTTGTATTTGTGTATTATATATTTTTCCTAAAAATATATATATAGTGCACAAGAACTCAGATAATAAACTATCGTTATTTTGACGTCGATAGTTAATCATTTTAATTTTAAATTGACGTCATGTAACTTATTTAAGATATATTTAATAATGATGTCATCTTTTTGATCAATTAATGACGTAATTTATTTATGATGTCTTTACAATGTCATACTTAGGTCGATGTTGCAAACGCTTTAAACGTTTTTTAATTCAAATGCCATCAAATGCTTCAAAGTATTTGTAGCGAGACGTTGACTACAGTCTTAATGATGTCGAATAAATGGCCAATTGTCGACACTAGTAACATTAGTGATCAATTAATAACGTCGTACATTTATTCCATTAATAACACGAAAATATGATGTATTTTTTATATCAATTTATGACATTGTGTGAGTGATACGAAATATAAGAATTCACATCATTTTTACGATGTTTAGACGTCAAGGAGCTTATTATGATTCTTAAAATGAGATGAAAATTATAAAAATAATTGAATTTATTACAATAGAATATTTATAACTTCAACACCTAGCAAATTTGTTCATTTTTGTAATTTTCACTTCGTTTCAGGAACCGTATAGATTCGTCATAAGAATAACTAATTAATAACGCCAAATGGACATTTTGCTATCGCCAATAACACAAAAAAATGACATATTTTTAATGTCAACTTATGTTCCAAAATTGATTGCCAGTACTGCAGGTATGTCGTCATAAAAACATGCTATCAACAGCGTTCCAATTTTAATAAGCATGCAATTGGTGCGAATACGCACTTCAAATTGGAACGATATTCGCCATCTTGGATGCTGTAGCTGCCTCACCTCTTCAACCGCAGCTGCCGCAGGAAATGACAACAAAATTAGTGACGCCTTTACCACAGTATAAGTATGGACATTGAACTTTTTATGTAGTCAATTTTTAGTATGTATGCGTCGATTTCTAACCAGGAATGTGGCTGCCTTCAGCCAGTTAAAATTGCAGGTTAGGTTAGATTAGTTGGATCTCCTTCTCATGAAACAGAGCCTTCTAAATGGTCACGTGATCGTGTCTCCACCAAGATTTCAACGGTAAGAAGGCCCCTTTCAATTTTATCCTCTCCAACACTTCGTCCTCCCACACGCATTTAGAGCCGCAAGCAAGTATGCAAGTATACAAATATAACTTTTAGGATTAATAGAGATCCCAAAAACGAAAATAAAATAAGTCATAAATATGGCTTCTTTTGTTTTTGTTTCTTCTTCTACGTATCTATGAAACCGCGCCTGACTGCTATTCGAAATGATACGCGTCACTACGCCGGTACACGAGTCACGAGTAGAGAAGAAGCATTGGACCCATGGTAAGGGACAAGCACGAGCGGGCGAAAGGCAAGGGGATAAAAGGCCCGCGTGCTCGATTTGGAAAGTTCTGCCATCAAATATAATTAACTCTTTCGCCTATAATATTGTGTGAGACTCGTGATAAAGAAATCGAGCCAAACATGAGTATCACGGATGAGAGCCGTTCGTACAAAGCTTAATTTTTTTTTATTTGTAAGAGAAAAGTATGGCAAATAATTAATAAAATTAAGTTTTATTAAAAAATTCAATTAAATTTTTTTAGAGACGCTATATTGTGTAGACTGTTATATTTGTATACGATAAAGTATTCTTGTAATAAAGTATGCATGTGTGTGTGTGTGTGTGTGTGTGTGTGCGTGCGTGCGTGCGTGTGTGCATGCGTGCATGCGTGTATGTATGTATATTATTAAATTACAACTTCACGTTTAATTACAATTTTTATGCAATATATTATTTTTTTATACATAATTATTCAATTACAATTTTTATATAATATTTAATCAATTATTAGTTTTAATTTACTTATTACTGTTTAATATTATTATTATTATTAATGTGAATATTATTTTTACATAATGAGTTTGTTAACATTATATTATTATATAATACTGACTTAAAAATATACTCGCTATAAACAAATTTCACGAATTGTCTTTTTTTTTTTAGAAAACACATTCTGTAGCGTTATAGAAACTCAAATTTATAAGCGCCTTTCCAACTCACAACATGGCGGCGAGTCATGGCGGTGTAACCTGGGATCCTACATCAAAGGTGTCGACGCTTAGTGTCCATATGTGGCGTTGCGAGCGTTAGTTGCGGCGCTGCGAGCGTTGGTCGCAGCGCTGCGAACGTTAGCTGCGGCTCTACGAGCGCCAGTGGCGGCGCTGCATGCGTCCGTCGCGGCGCTGAAGTGGTCCTTCTTTCCGCGCTCTCTGCCGTTCGCTCTCTCTGGTGTCATGGCTTGCCGCGTGCGGACCTCGTGTAACTCTCTGCGATAGTCAGTAAGTTAGAACTCGGAAGTTAAGATTCCGAATTACTTTGTGTATACTGCGAGACGATACCGATCACTGTTCATGNGATACAGATCACTGTTCATGTCTGCGAGAATTATTAGCGTCGTCGGATAATTCCTCAGAGTATATTTCGCATGGTTCTCGTATTGTAACTCCGCGACGAAATACCGGTATCCGAACCGTCTTACTCACGCAATCACGTCTCTATTTTGTAATCCATAATAGTATTTAAGATTCTATTAAATTTGTATTAAATCGCCTCATGGCATAAAATTCTAAAGCAGTGAGTAGCGTTCATTCTCAACCTAGCGTTTTCCCGCCAATTGTCCTCAGCCTTGATTGGTAACCTCGGCGCCATATTGTGCACAGTAGACGCACCAATAGCCACAAACTGGTGACCCCGACGTGATCGCGTGGCGTTTGGCGCGTGTTTTGCCCTCTCGCAATTGATCTTACGCGCGCGTCTAAATAAACCGCCAACATGCTTAGTGGCTCAAGCGATTCCCCTGCGCGCAATCAGGACAGCGGTGCATCGTCGCGTATAGTGGAAATACCCGCGCTCGCGCGAGTCGGAATTAGATCCATGCCGTTTTGGAAATCGAAGCCAGACCTCTGGTTCGTACAAATGGAAGCTCAATTCCTCACCGCGGGCATAACTGTAGACGACACGAGATACAATTATGTGATACAGTGCCTTGACGACTCCTCTTTGTCCGAAGTTAGCGACATCATACTCAATCCGCCTGCGATAGATAGATACGCCGTGCTCAAAGATAGATTAGTGAGAAGCTTCGCGGACAGTGCCGAAAAGAAATTGCGTAAGTTATTAAACGAGGTTGACCTAGGTGACCGTCGCCCGTCGCAATTGCTCCGTCGAATGCGAGATCTCGCGCAAAATGGCGCGTCAGAAGAGGTGCTCAAATCATTGTGGCTACAGCGCCTACCACAACAAGTGCAGGTTATACTAGCCACTAGCAAGCACGAACTCGAGGAGCTAGCGCAACTAGCAGACCGAATAACGGACGTGCTATCCTCCAGCATTAATGCCGTCGCAACGGTTGCGCCGCCGAAGGCCAACCCGATAGATTCGCAATTATCCGCGATTGTAGATCAGTTGGCCAGACTGGAAACCCGTTTATCGCGCGATAGATCATGGGCCTCGCGAAATTCTCGTCGCAGAAGCCGTTCAAGGTCACGATCTGAAAACAAGCCGTGCTGGTATCATCAACGTTTCGGCGGTAAGGCCGTTAAGTGTACACAACCCTGCAGCTGGAAGCCGAAAACATCGACGAAACAGGAAAACTAGGAGCCGAACTGTCCCCGACGGCAGATGGTTTGGCCGTGGCGAATCGCCGTTTGATGGTCACGGACCGCGTCACCGGCATCAGATTCCTGGTGGACACCGGAGCGGATGTCTCCACCATACCCGCCTCGAGAAGCGACCTTGCGCACGTCGGCAAACAAGTGCTCTACGCAGCTAACGGGACGATCATCCCTACGTATGGACAGAAATTACTGCGGCTCGATCTCGGATTCCGCAGAGTTTTCCAATGGCCCTTCGTCATTGCCGAAGTGGACACATTCATAATTGGCTCGGATTTTCTGGCGCGTTTTAACCTGCTGCCTGACATCCGTCACAGGCGGCTGATTGACGGCGACACGTTTCTGAAGGTCAACGCACAGCTCGTTACTAGAACCGTTCCAAGGCTGACAGCCTTTGCCGACGACTGCCCGTTTAAAGAAATTTTGAACGAGTTCCCAGAGATAACCCGAGCATCGATTAAGCATAAACACACCGTACATGGGGTTGAACATGTTATTGAGACAACGGGTCCCCCGGTGTCAAACAAAGCCAGACGACTCTGTCCGGAGAAATTTAAAGCAGCTAAGCAGGAATTCGAGTACATGTTGCAGCAAGGTTTATGCAGGCCTTCCAAGAGCCCTTGGGCTAGTCCACTGCATCTCGTTAAGAAGAAGAACAGTGACTGGCGTCCGTGCGGGGATTACCGCAAGCTCAATGAGGTGACCATTCCGGACCGTTACTCAATTCCATTTCTTCAAGACAGCACACATTTCTTACACGGTAAAACCGTATTTTCCACGATTGATTTGGTACGTGCATATCAGCAGATTCCAGTCCGTGAATCAGATATCCCGAAGACTGCTATTATTACACCATTCGGGCTTTTCGAATTTCCATTCATGACCTTTGGACTCCGAAATGCAGCACAAACGTTCCAGCGATTTATGGATCAGGTAACAGTAGGCCTCGACTTCTGTTTCACGTACATTGACGACATCTTGATAGCTTCGCAGAATGAAACCCAGCACCGGGAACACGTCAAAATCCTATTTAGCAGACTGCAACAGCACGGAATAGCGATCAATCCGAATAAATGCGTGTTCGGGCAGAAGAGCGTCAACTTCCTCGGACATGTAATCAGCGCCGAAGGCATCAAACCCTTGCCTGAGAAGGTTCAAGCAATTACCGATTTCCAGGAACCAACTACCGTAAAAGGACTTCGACGATTTCTGGGAATGCTCAATTTTTACAACCGTTTTCTCAAGGGTATTGCAAGCATACAAGCACCATTGCTTAAAGCAATTTCTGGACGTAAACGCAACAACAATGCGAAAATCGAATGGACTTCTGAGCTCAAACAATCCTTTCAACGAGTCAAGGAACATCTCGCTCAAGCCACCTCGCTCGCATTTCCAGATAGCAACGCAACACTTTCGTTGCAAACAGACGCCTCAGACAAAGCAATCGGCGCAGTATTGCAACAGCACAGCAACGGATTTCTACAACCACTCAGCTTCTTTTCAAGGAAACTCACGCCTACACAAGCAAAGTATAGTGCATATGATAGAGAACTATTAGCTATCTATATGGCTATCAAACATTTTCGATATATGTTAGAGGGACGAAATTTTCATGTAATCACGGATCATAAACCCCTCATTTATGCATTCAAGAAGAAATCAGAACAAATGTCGCCAAGACAAACTCGTCATCTACTCTTCATTTCAGAATTCACAACCGATGTACGTCACGTTTCAGGCGCCGAAAACATTGTAGCAGATGCATTATCTCGCGCCGACACTATCGTGATGCCAACTAGTCTCGATATGCAAGAGATTGCAGAAGCTCAAGCCTCGGATGATGAACTGCAGCAACTGAAGCAATCTACATCAACGTCTTTGAAGCTCAAAAAGTTTACCTTATCGGAAACAGCATCCAGTATTCATTGTGACATTTCAGAAGAAGACATCAGACCTTATATTCCTGCATCACTTCGAAGACGAGTTTTCGACATGGTGCATCAAATGTCGCATCCAAGCGGCAGAGCAACTCACCGGCAAATTGCGCAAAAATTTGTGTGGCCCTCCATGGCTAAGGACATTAAAGAGTGGGCCCGCACTTGTCTAGCATGCCAACAATCTAAAATTCATCGTCATAACCACACCCCGCCTACCAGAATACCAGTACCAGACACTCGTTTCGAGCATGTACATATCGATATCGTCGGTCCTCTACCTCCATCCAAAAGTTTCAGGTATTTATTAACAATGATTGACCGATTTACTCGTTGGCCGGAGGCTATTCCATTACAGGACTATACAGCAAACACGGTGGCGAAGATGTTTTTCACTCACTGGGTAGCCAGATTCGGAGCTCCACGCTTGATCACGACCGATCAAGGCTCGCAATTCGAAGCACAGCTGTTCAACACATTAGCCAAGCTCATAGGTTCTAAACGTTGTCGGACAACTGCATATCACCCAGAATCTAATGGCATCATCGAACGATGGCATCGCTCACTAAAAACAGCATTAATGTGCCACGGTGAAACTCAATGGACTGATACACTGCCAGTAGTATTACTTGGACTGAGAACTTGTCTCAAGGAAGATCTAGGCGCTTCCGTAGCGGAATTAGTGTACGGCACTACGCTCAAAGTACCAGGTGAATTTTTCTCCTCTGAAGAAATGTCGAGCGACCCACGAATTTTCGTCGAGGATTTCCGCGTAATTATGCAAAAGTTGCGGCCTAGACCAACTTCTCATCACATTAGACCTAAGTTATTTTTCCACAAAGATTTATATAATTGCTCTCACGTCTTCATCAAAGTTGAAGGCAATAGACGTCCTCTGGACCAACCATACACCGGACCGCATAGAGTACTAGAGCGCATTTCGGACAAAGTCTTCGCCATTGAAATTGACGGCAAATCCAGCAACGTCACGGTCGACAGACTTAAGCCTGCGTACGTACTAGTCCAAGACTCAGAAACTACCTCGTCCACTGCGTCTTCGTCTTCAACTAACATTCCAGTGCAAGATGAACCAAAGATATATCCTAGTCCAGCAACCAAACGAAAGACTGTTAGTTTTAAGAATTAATTCGCGCAAGGTTACGTTAAGTAAGCGACCAATAAGTATAATCCTGGTTGTTCCATCTATTTTTATTTCCTTTTTTTTTATTCTTGTTCTAGCGATATGGCAACCAATATTTCTTTTTCTTTTTTTTTAACGTTTACACTGGGAGGGGAGTACTGTGGCGTTGCGAGCGTTAGTTGCGGCGCTGCGAGCGTTGGTCGCAGCGCTGCGAACGTTAGCTGCGGCGCTACGAGCGCCAGTGGCGGCGCTGCATGCGTCCGTCGCGGCGCTGAAGTGGTCCTTCTTTCCGCGCTTTCTGCCGTTCGCTCTCTCTGGTGTCATGGCTTGCCGCGTGCGGACCTCGTGTAACTCTCTGCGATAGTCAGTAAGTTAAAACTCGGAAGTTAAGATTCCGAATTACTTTGTGTATACTGCGAGACGATACCGATCACTGTTCATGTCTGCGAGAATTATTAGCGTCGTCGGATAATTCCTCAGAATATATTTCGCATGGTTCTCGTATTGTAACTCCGCGACGAAATACCGGTATCCGAACCGTCTTACTCACGCAATCACGTCTCTATTTTGTAATCCATAATAGTATTTAAGATTCAATTAAATTTGTATTAAATCGCCTCATGGCATAAAATTCTAAAGCAGTGAGTAGCGTTCATTCTCAACCTAGCGTTTTCTCGCCAATTGTCCTCAGCCTTGATTGGTAACCTCGGCGCCATATTGTGCACAGTAGACGCACCAATAGCCACACATACCGTATGTACTTATACTGTGACCGAACACACATATAAATCCGACTGTGCAACCTTTACGCGTACACCTTGGGTAATGCTAATACCGGCAGTATTATAACTTTCAAATGTTATAACTCGGAAAGTTTTTATGAAAAAAGGTTTGTAACCAGTGTTCTAGAAACGTTTCAATGTCAGCTATAAAGATATCTTATAAAAAATAGGGAGTTTCGTTCAAGATTTCTGTGTTACCTTGAAAGCACTTTTCAAGGTCATTCCAATATCAAAGTAATATCATCATCTGATAATTTTATTAAAATCTTATTACTTTTGTTTCAAACATTTTTGATATAAATCATATTTTTGTATTTGTGATCTGAGATATTAAGCGTTAAAGTTGACTATTGAGATTAGGAAATTTGTCACAGAAGCAAAATAATGTCTATAATTGTACATGGATTTCTCGACTAGTTTCGGCTTTCCACGTGAAGCGGCTCTCACTCCCTTTCCCGCCTGTAAAGAGGCGCATGACTTTTATAATTCTACCATTACAAAATGGAAACCCATGTGCATTTTTTCAGATAGAATAAGCTAAGATGAGCCAGAAATTGGATTTTACGCAGGTGATTTCACCTATGATGTAAAAATACCAGGTGTTCCGTTGCGCATAATGGTGATAGCAATACTGGAAACAATCAATCAAATTCTTGCTTAAATTGACTTTCCTGCATAATAGTGCTGGCATATTGAAATAGCCAATCCACTTTTTCCTAAATTCACTCTGCTACTGTGCAACCACGGGAACGGAACTTGATATTCTTACATCATGGTTTTTTACACCACGTTTTGGCGTAACAACAAAATAGCGTAAAAAGCATAAAGTAACTAGGTGGAAACTAATGTTCAAGTGAAACGATACGATTAGTCGGCGAAAGTTATGTTTACGCAAGTTACGCCGTATGTGACGGTACCCTAAAGCCGCTTGTACATTAGTTGCAAGCTGATCGTAAATTTGTTGAACAGCCAATATGAAGCGTTGATTTCAAAATGCAAGCTTCAGATTGACTGTCGCAACAAACTTACGATTGGCTTGCAACTAATTGTAGAACAGGCTCAATAAACATCAAGCTAGTTCGACTTTGATTGGACCGCAACACTTATGACACGGTTGCGACGCTAAAATGCGACTAGTGTAGAACTAGCTTGACGTGTATTGTCGTACGCGTATATTCGCGTATCGAAGGATTCTGATGTTCCATCGTTTTATGTACGCGACAATTTTGTTTCTTATATTCCATGCAGCGGATTGTGCGTAAGCGAATTAACGGATCACTAATCATAGAATCGTTCTCTTGGAGATTTCTCGCAAATTTAGCAAGCAGATCTAAAGGAACAATTCTGTGATTGGCGATCCGCTAATCCGTTTATTGTATCATGACATAGACTTTCCGCATGATAACTCTGGCACACCTTTAGAATAAAAACATTGGTAAAGCTGTACACTCATTAGATATCGCGTGTCGCGCGCAACGAACATCGCGCTGGTGCGCCGGAGACATAATGCGTATCGTGTAACTAAGTAGGGACTTGTACGCATTTTTTGAGTCGTTATTTTACTACGCGTTTTTTGTTACGCAGAATTCAATTTTCATACACAGTGAGACAAATATGTTCCCGGACAGGGCTTGAAAATTATAATTGAAACAACAATATGCATATTTTTTGGTTTTATTATTCAAAATATTCTCCTCTGGCTTCAATACACTTGTTACAGCGATTCAATAGTGATTCAAATGCATGTTCTAGCTCAGTTTGCGGAATTGTCTCTAGTGCCTGTGTAGAAGCTGATTGGATGGTCGGAATGTCATCAAAAAAGCGTCCTTTCAATTTCAATTTCAATTTTGGGAATAATGAGAAGTCGCAGGGGGCCAAATCAGGTGAATACAGTGGATGGTTTAACACAGAGACACGATTTCAAGCCAAACATTGACGGACAATCAATGAAGTGTGACTCGGTGCATTATCATGCAACAAAGACCAATCTTCTGGATCACGATATTCGGGACGAATACGATGAATTCTGCCCATCAATCTCTTTAAAACTTCGATCAATCGCTTTAAAACTCTTTGTTCCATATTAAAATTTCTACCTCGACCAAAATCTTGTTTAACATGAACTGTCATATCTTCGTTATATGTCAACCAAAATGAATGAAACTTTGACAGATGATAGCAAAATGTTCAACCTTTAAAATGCATGTTTGAACGCACAGATGTCGCCACTGGTTGCTGAGATATGGTTCATGTTCGGGAACATATTTGTCGCACTGTGTATGTCCCATGATACACAAGAAAGATGGATGGCGTATATAATAACCAATCATATCTTTATTTTCTTTTACTGTTCCAACAGAAATACCAAAGATGGCAGCTTATTGGTTACGCGAATTTGTAATACGTTTCATGAAACATATATTATAGAAATGAGTTTTACGTAATACAGTACACATTCATTATATACGTTCATTATATACAGTTTCTGAAAATTTATTTACAGAAATTTTGTCTGCGACAGCCCTTAGGGGCTACAAGTCTACCAACAGTTGTTAGTGTCGTTGCGCAGATATTTTATATGGTGAAAAAGCTGCGTAACGACACCGACAATTGTCGGTAAGCGTGTAAAGACAGTTACGGAATCGCGCGCCTGGACCCGTATTCTGTACACGTTTACCGACAGTTATCGGTATTGTTAAGTAGCGACAACCAAGAATCGTGCTTTTTTTTCTAAGTTAGTCCCTGCCATCGGCTATCGTCAGTTATCGATACCGTTAACTGTCAGTAGCTATATACGGGTCCTGGGGCTCGATTGTGTATTTTGAAATGAGATGAAAATTACAAAAGTGAGCAATAATTACTAGATATTGACCAATTAAATTATGAATATTCTAGTAAATTTGTTTACTTTTGTAATTTTCACCTCATTTCAAGATACACAGTCGATCCCCTGATTGGCTCATCGGCTTAAGTTCACGTCTTAACTGTTACAAAAATTTTGTCTGCGGCAGCCCTTCAGGCCTGTTCTACAATATGTCGTATGTCGACGTCGGATGTCGAACGCATGCGTATTCGGTTGTCGGCTATCGCATGGAAAGAAACAATCGACCATGATTGGTTTCTTATGGTACGACATACAACAACGTCTCCCGACTGATTGTAGATTAGGCCTCAGACCATGGCACACTTCCATAACAGTAATTATAAGACGTACTATAAGAATGAGTCAATCATAGTCGAGAATTCGTTTGAACTCTTAATTCTAATTGGTTGATTCTTACGGTACGTCTATGATTACTGTTACGGAAGATGTGTGCCATGGCCTTTAGGGCTGTCGCACACAAAATTTCTGTAACAGTAACCTTGCAGTAAGCCGATGAGTCAATTAGGATACTGCTTTAGTATCTATGTACCCTAAGTCCGGATCTACAATAGGTGTTTTAAGTCTTAAGGGTCGACAGCAGAGACCCGTGGAGACCTCTAGTCGAAAATGAATTTTTTTATACCGAAATTATTGTTAAAAATACTGGATATATCGTGTTTTAATTGCGATATTCGTAATCAGGAAAGGCTCCTAAAGGCTCATACAGAGCGATTTTTTTGTAAAAAGAGAAAAATAAA
>JAANIC010001958.1:30705-59134 GCA_017607545.1 Acromyrmex charruanus
ATACATGATATGTGTATCTAATTAATCATTTTGATACATATTGTATCAATTTAGTACATCATTGAATACATTGCTGAAATTAAAATAATTTGATAGAAAGTTAGCATCTGTATCAAGTGCACGATGTAAAATAGGTCATAATTTAAATATCACTATTGTAATAAATTTATAATATACAGCAGAACTTTATCAGGCCTACTGTAATTCTTTTAGTATATTTCAAAAAATTAACACTCGGTTTTTCGAGATTATTTTGAATTTCGCTATCAATAATCATCATACATTGCTTTTTCACAAGCTAGTTTAACATTTTCATTATTTATATATAGGAATATAATTTGTATTAAAAATTATTAAATGAGATCGAAAAAAAAGGTTATAATTTTTTTTAAATACTAAAATATGTAAGGCTTTACAAAAATGTAAAGCATTTTTTATGTTTTGCATGAGTTCGTAGAAATTTATCTAGAAAAAAACAAAATATATTTAATATTCTATATATATTAATATGTACTTCTTTTTATAAATTTTTATAATATCTGACAGAGATCTATAAACAAATATATTTGATAGGCACAAAGAATATCAATATTTATGATTCCATAAAAATTACAAGCATCTTTCTTCATCTTGATCGCTTATCATTATTTACTATAAGATTAAATAAGATCAAAAATTAGATATTTTTAGAAGAACATTAATTTCATACGTAATTATGTTTCATGTAAAGTTGCCATATCTCTAGTAACAAGTAACATGATATACAATGTTACAAAAAATTTATAGAAATAAAATATTAGGAGAATGTATATCAAAAAAGAGCATTTAATGGTATAAAAATAAATTTTATATTCGTATCCCAGATTGTATCATTTTAAAAAATCTTATGGGCAGCGCCTTTTTTTTTTCAGCAGCAATCACTGGCGAGAAATCTAAGACGAGTAACTGCGGGAGCAGATGTACGATATAACCCCTGTAGCAAGGAACGTCTTCTATCGGATTACCGTGTAACGTTAACGACCTGAGATTTTGTAACTTCCTGAGCTTTAAAATATCTGTAATATTTGCAATTTTATTGCCGTGCAAGTAGAGAATCTTCAAGTTTGTAAACTTCTCTATTTCTTCTCCAATCTCATTTATTTCATTGAAAGACAAATCCAACCAACTGAGATACACAGGATTATCAAGAACTCTATCCGTGAGACGTTGAAGACCTTCCATTGAGCTCAGTCGATTATTGCTCAGCCACAACGTACTGGTTATGTAACGATCCTTAAGTGTTCTTACGGGACCTTTTCCAGTACGTATTATTTGTGCACGTTTCTCCATCAATTCTATCAAAAGAAAAACAAAGAGATACATTTTTCTGTGAATGAGTTATTAACGCTCATAAGAATCAGTTTACGATAAAAAATTGTCAATGTGCGTCATCAACTCGCAAAATAATAAATTAAAAAATATTCCTTTAATTTATGTACCGTCCATTGTGGTAGCCTTTTTAAACGATAAATCTAACGGTGGGGCGACCAACATTTCCTGCTGTTCGTTTCGTTTGTAATCCGAAATATGATTTTGAGAAGAATAATTAGGGTTCATTGCGGGTAATTGAACTTGATCTCTCTATTAAATAGCCATCACTTTTATCACTTCGAGAAACATTTGAAGTTTGTATTTCGCGGCTTACCGAAAGTTTCATTTTAATTCGTCACTCTGTAGCGGGATTCTCTAAGGCCGGAATCAGACTATGCATTGAAGATTGAGATTAAAGATTAAATGAGTCCTCATTGATGAAATTTCAATCTTTAATCTCAATCTTCAATGCATAATCTGATTCCGACCTAAACGTCTCCTCGACGTTTGTCGTTATCGGTAATTAACGACAGCCAATGACAGGACAATCCTGGAAGAAAACGCGGCTGTCATTGGTTGTCGTTAGTTAATGATAGCGACAATTGTCGATAAAACGTTTACAGAATTCTACAACTGGGTGAGTCACTAAGGGGCTTTGCACAATAAAAGGAACAGGGAACAGAGAACAGAATAAGAATTTCAACCTATCAGAAATCATGCATTGTGGAATACACGGTTTCTGATAAGTTGAAATTCTTATGTCCGTATTCATAGTCAGGCCTTATATTTAAGGCTTCCTTAAATTTATCTTCAGATACTCTACGAATTATTTCATTGGCTACTGAGCATCTAAAGATAAATTCAAGGAAGCCTTAAATACAAGGTCTGACTATGAATACAGCATTATTCTTTGTTCTCTGATCCCTGTTCCTTTTACTGTGCGGAGCTCCTTAGTGGGAAATCACACGGTACGGAAAACGACTGCGGAATAGAAGCAACCAATCAACGTTCTTCTGCGTTATTCCGAATAGTTCTAATTGGTTGTTTCAATAACGCATTCTCTATTCCGCAGTCCTATTCCGCACTGTGTGATTTTACTCTTATTCTCTGTTCTCTGTTCCTTTTATTATGCGGAGCCCCTTATGGTGGCGCTGAAAATTGCCTGCATCTTTTTAAGAAGGAGGGAGATGATTTTGTTCACGATCCGCGCGCGGCGCGCCTAGTCGGTATGTGTCGTGATTATTGTCGGTAAACAAATTGAATTGAGTTGGTAACGGTCGCTTATCTTAGTTGGGTTACATTCGTCAAAAGTTAGCTACTAAAGAAAAAAGAGGAAGAAGGAGAAAAATAGTTTTTCAACGCATCACATGAGAGATTTATCTATTGACGTACTTGACGTAACGTGCATCAAAATGCCAAGAACCAAACGCAACAAAGCGACGAGCAACTCGATGAAGGAACGCGATGCGGCGGTAAAGACCTTCGAGAAACGCACACAGCTCTCTATCGCTAAGATGGAACGCGATGCAATGGCGGATTTAAAGACCTACGTGACTTGTATCGATGTTATAATTTCCCGCTTACCAAAAGACATTCGTCAAATGAAATTGGGCGAGTTAATAGATAGGCATGACCATGACAATGAGAAAGAAAACTTTAACGATGAGGTAAGTTCATCGGTCAAGGATCTTCATATGCAACCACCCGCCATTCCTAAAGTGAGAAAAGGGAAAGCTACTAAACGTACCGCTGCATCTGACGACGGATATGCGACCGGAGGTACTAGCGTGGGCAGTACATCACGCGTTAAAGCATTGGTTAAAGCAACACCAGCCAAACGAACACGTTCAACTAGAGCAAGCAGAGCCAAACTCAGTGAAATTAATCAGACAATGGTAAGCTCAAATGCAAAGATCATCTGAAACAGTCTTTATTAAGCAATAATTTTCAGACACCAGCAATGTCGAAGCCTCTAAACAATGTATATAATGTCGTTACACCAAAAGTCAAGCCTAATACACCATTGAACGTATTAAGGCGTCCGCGTCAAGGAGAAATGGTTCTCAGTATGCAAGGCAGTCCACTCTTGGTCTCTGCTGTCGTCGAGGAAAAAACTGCTAATATTAATGTACCTTTGAGTAATGGTAACGTAATGTCCTTATTACCACAAGAAGGATTGCGCATGTCAAATATTCCTCCACTAGATCCTGAGACAATGCATCAATTAGAGACTCTTAAGAATCATATCGAGAAAGTTATCTCGTTGAAGTAGTAGTTAATATTATTCAATGCGATAATATATTATGACAAACGATAAAAAATACTTTAGTGTAATATAATAAATTATACTTATAGGATTTTATTATTTTTATACATTTATATATATATATACATATAGTTATATTCGTGCGTGAGAAGAAAAAGATGATGTGTATCACTAACAGGATACTTTTAAAGACTGGCTCTGGTCAAATTTTTATGACAATTGATAAAAATTTGCAATTATTAACATAAATTTGGATAATATATTATTAAATTTATGATTTTTTATTATATAAATGCTGTATAAATAGATACGCATACTTTTAATACTATAATATCTTGCATGTTGCCGAAAAATTACAATTTTTCTCTACAGTTTCTCTATTGCTAATCAAACTCAAATAATCAATATTAAAAATCGGATAAGTAAAATTATTAAGTTTTATTTTTGGCCGTTTTTAGTAGTATCTCGTCAGTGTATGTATTTATGTAGCCTTTCTCCCCTTGTTGAAATCTTGTAATAAATATCTATTGGATAAAATATAGTTTTATATTATTTTCTGAAAGTTAGTATTTTTTGGAAGAGAAATAATTCATTACTAATTAATTCATCATTCATTGAAGAGAAATAATTCATCAGAAATAATTCATATGATTGAAAATAATCATAAGATAATTTTTTAACAAACTTATATCGTATGTTAGTTAAATTCTAATTGGATATCGGACGTCTTATGTTGTGTGAATTGTACAGATGGTGCCTTAACACCTAAAATTGTACGAGTATTGGAACATAATTAGAGTACGCTCTGTATTTAGATAATTTACGAATATCTGTAGATGGAGAGCGTGCTTTGAATATTTCCTAATACTCGTACAATTTTTAGGTGTTAAGGCATATCTGTCACCGTCAGTACGTTGGTGAAATGACATAAGGTGAAGCGCTCTCCCGTGGATGAGCAGTAGAAGAATAAATTTGGGTAACATTTGATTGGTTATTCCAGTATAATCAAGACTATTATACGTTAAAAAATGCATATTGAGACACATTTGATTATTTCCAGTATTGCTACTGCTATCATGCGCAATGCTTCATTCCATCATAGTCTGTACTACATGAGCTGCACCTGCAGCAAATGCGTACGGTGACCAATCTCTAGCAGAGTTGCCAGATTAGGCGACAAAATAATGGCCGAGAGCGCAAATTAGGCGATTTTCTTTTTCCCCCGGGCATGTCGCTTTCGGCCATTTTTTGTCGCAAATTCTTATTCCAAGTCGCCTAAAAAGCGACATGTCGCCTAATCTGGCAATCCTGATCTCTAGTAAGAAATCGTCAAGTAAAGCTCAAGATATACCTAGAGACCCTTAAGGGAGAATCTGGCCACCAACGAGATATTATTAAAGACCGATATCCTTGCGAGAGTTCGCGTCCTTGTGAATATTGAAGTGATTAAAAGTTAAAAACTGATAATATTGTATTAATTTTGTGATTTATTAGTTTAATAGACGTATTTATGTATTTAGAATTCAATAATACTCGACTTTTCTTTAAAATTGTGATTTCAGTGTTATCATAAGATTATCAACCATGAAGTTATAGAGAATAGGAGGCCGAACTAGGCTTTGAAAAGTGTGATCAAAATTAGACTTCTGAATTGGTACTGGTGGTGCTCGGTAAGCGGCGTTCGAATCGCAAAACTTCTCTCATAACATACACACAACCGAACATACATAACCTAAGAATAGAGACATTATGTTCTGACAGTAAGGGGGTTCCGCACAATAAAAGGAATAGGGAACAGAGAATAGAGAATAAGAATTTCAACCTATCAGAAACTGTGTATTCCACAATAGATGATTTCTAATAGATTGAAATTCTTATTCTCTGTTCTCTGTTCCTTTTATTGTGCGAAGCTCCTAAGGCTGGAATCAGACTACGCATTGAAGATTGAGATTGAAAATTGAAATTTAACCAATCAAAATGATAGGAGCTAATGCCTGTATTCATAGTCAGACCTTATATTTAAGGTTTCCTTAAATTTATCTTCAGATATCGTACGAATTATTTCATTGGCTGCTGAGCACCTAAGATAAATTTAAGGAAGCCTTAAGTACAAGGTCTGACTATGAATACGGGTATAAAATTCCTTTATCCTCATAGATCAAATTTCAATCTTCAATCTCAATCTTCAATGCATAGTCTGATTCCGACCTAACAGGAAGACGTAAATTGTTATTAAAACTGCATAAAGAATGAAGTATTCTTCATGTAAAATTGATATGACTTACTATGCAAATTGCGAGAACGGTGTGGTGGAATGAAAGCGACATTTCGATCGAATTAATTCAGATGATTACTTTTGACCTAATAAAGGCTTAATAAAGAGCCAAAATTTCACCAGTAGGAAATATTAATAGGAGAGGGGAGGTGTAGAGAATGTTTAATTATTTTATTAATTTTGTTCATATAATAATATATAAATTAAAATAATTAAAAATTTTTTAATTTATGATTAAATTTAATTAATTTTTCGTAAGGAGGAAGATTTAACAGAACATATTTTAATAATTATAAATATGGATATAAGTAGAAAAAATATATAAAGTAGGGTAATATTATTGTGGGGATAGAGATAGATATGAAAAAGGTTATCAAATATATGACATGCTTTTTGCCTCGTAAGTTTGGCCTCCTATTCTTTATATTCCACGTTATCAACAGAGATAATAACTGCAGAGAAAAAGTTGTAATTTTTCTGCAATATATAGGATATCATCAGTTTTACAAATATGCATATTTATTTATGGAACATTTATATAATAAAAAATCATGAATTTAATAATGTATTTATGTTAATAATAGCAAATTTATATCAATTATCGATAATGTCAGTGTCCTTCAATTACAATAATAGACTGCTAACTCTCCATTTTTCCTTATCTAAAAGTGTTGCCTGTGCACAGTGAATGCGCAATGTAAATCCGTCATATATAAAAAAAAGATGCCAATAACTTACGTGACCAGCCTCTCTGTGATTAGTTTCTTAAGTATATAAGGAGATATCGTGACGATCTAACTTTTAATTTTCATGAACTGTTACAAACGTGCACCACGAGCATTACTATTTATTTCAGATTCTTTTATTTCATGTAAAAACTCATTGAATAAGCCTAATTTCGTTTATTCTGTGTGTGTATATCTTCATGTGTATATGAAAGTACGTATAAATCGCTGAAATCGTTGAAATCTTTATTAATTTGATATATTTTAGTTATTTTAGCGATTTCAATTATCTATTTCCATTAGAAGCACTGCAAAAAGGTGAATATTGTTGTGTAATTAACATCCACTTCTTCAGAGGGCGATAGTACAGCATTTTGCAGTTACAGGTTGGGCTGTTATGTTCTCTCTCAGGTTTCTCTCTGATATTAGCATCTTAAAAGCCTATTCTACATTGGGCTTTTTGTTTCTTGTATCTTGTTTTTTGTCATTTGCTTTTTTCTTCTTTGCAATCGTTTTATCAACAATTGTATTTTTTGCTACGTATTTTTTGTTTCTTTCGAAGTTTGTTAACTTTTATCTCAAGCGATATAAAACAAAAAATCGGATAAGAAGCAAAAAAACAAGATGTAAAAAATAACAAAAAGCAAGAAATAGGAAGCAAAAGCACATTGTAGAACAGGCTTAAGACATTGGGCGAGTTCAAGACGGCAAAGCAGCTAGGCATGCTACCGAGCGATTGAATATGATTGGTTAGATCTATAAGTAACAACCAATTATGTTCATTTATTCGGCGAGCAGGCTAGCCGCTTTGTCAACTTGAATGCGCTCATTATTTAAAACAGTTTTAAAATTAAAACAGACTATTAGCTTCTGCACACTGGATGCAGAAACGCTTGCCGCCCAGCAAAATGTAATGCGGTAGCCAATAAGCTTACAGCTCCTAATGTGTCCATTGGTTATCGCGTCTCATTTTACCGCGCGGCAAGCGTTTCCAAGGCAGCGTCCAAGGTGCAGGAGCCATATGAATATCATCCCATGTTTCGCGTTACACAGTTAGTAGCCTTTGTCTCTTATGCGCATTCAGCGACATCTATAAAAAGAGACGGCGGAGACCAACTGGTGCGAAACGTTTGTGATTGGTTCCGCTCTCGTTTCGCGTTAGGGTGAAATCACACAGTGTGGAATAGGACTGCAGAATAGAGAATGTGTCATTGAAACAACCACTCAGCGCTATTCTGCATTTGATGTTGCGGAATAGCAGTGCGTTATTGTTCTTGTAATAAACCATCGTATTTTGAGAGGTTAAAATAATTTGATGCTGATTGATATGATGGAATTGCGTAATATCGAGACAAATGAAGCAAAATGACAAAATCTGAGTGCATAAATATAGATACCAAGATAAAAAAAATAATGATGCATTATGTGCGATTTCAGTGTGCCTTTTCCGCACTTTTCCATCACGCCAGTTTCGTGTGCTATGTTTACACGATGCAAAAAAATGATAGTAAATGCGTTAAAGTTCAAAAAATTGTTATGAGATTATATAAATATTAATTATAAAACATTAAATATTACAACAGTGATAATTGTTTTTACAATTTGAAAAATTATATTTCATTTTAATAAGCAAATTATTAACAATATGAAGTTAGTAGTTTTTAAATTATATTCTTGCTGGATACATCTTTGACGCATTATGTGAACATAGCACACAAAACTTGCGTGATGAAAAAGTGATTGGAATAGCACTGATTGGTTGCTTTAATGACGCAACTTTCTGTATTCCGCAGTCCTATTCCGGACCGTGTGATTTCGTACCCTTAGGGTACGATTACATGTAGCGCGGTACGCAGTACAGAAACTAACTAGATAACTACAGAAACCGCGCAAACCATGCCGCTTATTTCTTTTCTCCTCTATTACATGTATAAGCGTCATAAGCGGCACGGGCCAAATTCACATTACTAAGTACTTTTTAATAGAATTAATTAATTTAAATGTAATATTAAGTAAATTCGTTAAAAAAATAAGTGTTGATAAAATATGCATAAGAATAAGTTAATTTATGTAAAAAATTCATATTAAAGTTTATTTATCATTAGCCCATACCACTTACTGCGCTTCATATAATATAATGTACCGTGTACTGCACTACATATAATCGTATCCTTATACCTCCGGCACACCAGCGCGATGTTCGTCGTGCGCGACACGCGATATCCAATGAGTGTATAGCTTTACTGATGTTTTCATTCTAAAGATATATTCTCACTGGATATCGCGTGTCGCGCTCGACGAACATCGCGTCTGGTGTGCCGGAACTATTACACTATTCCGCTACATGGTACCAGTACTTATTAGGTGCATTCAGTACTACAACTACTGAACGCTCAGTGAGCTCTTGCATCTAATTGGCATATTCCGTTAGATCTAAAAATATAGACCAATCAAATGCAAGAGTTCACTGAGCGTTCAGTGTGCGGTTGTACTGAATGCACCCATTGGGTGCTTTCCAATTACAATATCCTTAGATATGCACTTTCGTGCACATGGCGATATAATGTTGCGTTCCAATTATCATCGACACAACACTACACATCTGTACCCAGTCAGAAATAATAATGGAATTGACATCGATGTCGATCGACATTGATTTAATGTTTTCGACGTCGAATCAACATCGATTCAATGTCGATTCCATTATCATTTCTGACTGGATACTCAATCGAGGGCTGTGTAAACTTGTGTTTTCTGGTGACAATCACATGTTACTAACTGCGGCGGCTATAAAGCTCGTCCACGATGCTAGAAATCAGTCCGAGATCTCGGACAGAGAAAAAATTACATTTAAACAATTTGAAATAACAAATTACATTTGAACAATTTGATCACATGACCATTGCAATTGGTCAATTCTTTCTTCATCCGAGGTCTTGGACCAATTTCTAGCATCGTGGATACAAGGCTCAAATAAGGCTGGAAGACTTGAGTCTTCTCAGACCAGCACTTTTACTTTTTTATGTTTAATGTAGGCGGAAAAAGCTACATTTAATTTAACTCTATTTGAAACGGATCCAATCGTGCACAGCACATACATTCTGTTCCAATTGAATAGTGCATAATGTTACACTTTGTGCATTCTTGTGTACATTTGTATTAGGATATGTTAAGCAATTGGAAAGCACCCATTATAGGTATTCTACAACTGAACATCATGTTATCCCTTTCATCATATTGAGGCTCTATTATAGCAATTAAGGTGCTTTTTCATGCTGACGCTCGACGTTCATTTTCAGCGTCAAAACAGGTCACGTGATCAAACTTGATGCTTAGTATTCGTAAATTTTGTTCACGTGACCTGCTTTGACGCTTGAATCGAGCGTTGAGACGAATCGTCGTCAGCATGAAATGTAACCTTAGAATTCTATATATGAGAGAAGCAACATTAGCATCTCGATTTCTGATTGGTGATACCCCTACCTAATTAAAGCAGCCATATTATGTCCGCAGTGGAGAGCTATCATATGTTCCTTTCTACAGCTGTCTATAGCTGAATTGGTACATACACATACCTAAAATAGATATACAATATGACAAAATAGATATACAGATTTATCTTTTTATGTGACATTTGTAATTACATTACTTAAGCGCTACGTTATTCAATAAGAAAACACAAATACATTAATACTTGTTTAACCTTATCCTAACGGAGTTCATGATTCTTATAATGAAGTAAATAAAGTATGACGGAACTGATTAACCGGAGTGGGCGAAATATGGTATATGTTAGAGGTGGTAGTGGGGATGAATGTCGCTTCTCATATATAGGACTCTTAAAGTGCTTTTTTATGCTGACGCTCGACACTCATTTTTAGCGTCAAATAGATCACGTGATCAAAATTGACTCTTGATATTCATTAATTTTTATCACGCAACTCATTTTTTGACGCCGAGAATAAGCATCGGCATGAAAACGTACCTTAATAGCAACGAACAAATGGACAAATTATATTTGACATCATATTTGAGTATTCTCAAGATTTGTATCAATGTATATAGTTTTAGATACGTGATCGGACAAAACCTCCGGTTGTAAAAATTATCATTTTAAATCATTTGTATTTCGTATGAAGAGTTTTGAAGTGCATATAAAAAGTGAGTCATTCTATTAATTACAATTAATCATTCTTTTTTGGACCTTGTACTTGACCGAAATAATTAACCGGATCTAAATTCAACAAAATTTATATATAGATATCGTTTGTATGAAGAGTTATGAAGTACCATCAAAAATATTTGTGAGTCAGCCAGACATTTTTAATTAAATATTAAAATATCATGTATTTGACCGAAATATAAGCGTTACGGTCACGAAAATTCCATTAGACACGATAGGTAGTCTCTCTAATATTTTGATATTCCAGGACGTATTATGGAATTGCTTGGAATGAGTTCCGATCGGAATTATTTAGTTTTCTTACAGTTTCTTTAAAAAAACACAATAGAAATATAGGAAATAATTTAATTATTTTGATCGGAATCCATTCCGAATTCCATTATACGTTTTCTGGTTGTTATTCGATCAACAAGATGGATGAGTAACTAACACTGTAAAACAAAATTCTTTGCATCATTCTCTGTAATATATAATAGACCTCAAATGCTATTGTCATAGGATTTAATTATATCAGGTTTTGAAACATAATACAAAAATTAGAAATTGTTTTATTGTAGGTTTTAATCGTCACTCCTTCAAAATATTGTGAAGTGTTTGAACATAAGTTAAGTTTAATTTTATATATAATTTAACAAAACTGACATTAGATAAAGAAGATATCATCAAGCATGATTATGAGATGATACGTATGCAACTATGTTCTCCATTAATTAAAAAATGCAATAATCAAGATGACTATGCAATATGTCTAATAAAAAACAATACAAAAATAGGAACAGGTAATGTTGTACAGTTTCAATTATATTTTTATAGATTAAAATATATTATCGTAAGTCTGATAAAGGAATTAATTTTTTTATATAAACAAGAAGGTTTTCTCCAAAATTAGATAATGAACAAAAAAGAATTTTGTTTAATTTTACTGGTGATGGTTGTCTACATGGAATCGATCATACAGTGACAGTTATGCATTGTGATTATGATGAGACTAATTCATATCCTGAATTATTTTCGCATGTAAGTAGTTTTAAAAAAATATATTTATATCAAGTGAATAAAAATATTTTAGGGTGATCAGCAATGTAACTTATTTATAGTATGGAAGATTGCGTTAGCTTGTGTACTAGAACTCAAACAAATTGTATAGTTGTTAACATTGGACATTATTATGATCTAAGTCCTTTAATAAGAACTTCAGAAAATTACGATTCCTTTGCATATAAAAAATAAAACAAAATTCCTAAAATCATATTACATGTCTGCCAGTCTATACTACTTCATGGTATTATGTATCCAATTAAATCTGGAACATGCTTAAACGATCCTAAAAAACCTAATATTAACAAGCAGATTTTATATTAAAATTAATTATAATGTAAATATAATATCTATATAATTTAATTTTGTTGTATATTTGATTGTATAATTTTTGTATAACAGAAAATCTTTTACTTTAAAAATAAATTGATTTTTGTTTTATCTTATTATAGATATTCAATATGTTTTATTTTTTATACACAAAAGAATCATATAATTTTCTGAAGCTTTTGTTAAAGGACTTAAATCATAATAATGTCCAGTGTAATATACTTTAATTTACTTAATTAATATACTTTAATTTATACTTTAATAATTGAAACTGTACAGCATTACCTGTTCCTATTTCTGTATTATTTTTTATTAGACATATTGCATATCGCATCTTGATTATTGCATTTTTTAATTAATGGAGAACATACGTAATTGCATACGTATCTCATCTCATAATCATGCTTAATGATATCTTCTTTATCTAATGTCAGTTTTGTTAAATTATATATAAAATTAAATTTAACTTACATTCAAACATTTCACAATATTTTGAAGGAGTGATTAAAACTTACAATAAAACAATTTCTGTATTATGTTTCAAAACTTGATACAATTAAATCCTATGACAATAGCATTTGAGATTTGTCTATTACAGAGAGTGATGCAAAGAATTTTGTCTTACAGTGTTAGTTACTCATCCATCTTATTGATCGAATAACAACCAGAAAACGTATAATGGAATTCGGAATGGATTCCGATCAAAATAATTAAATTATTTCCTACATTTCTATTGTGTTTTTTTTAAAGAAACTGTAGGAAAACTAAATAATTCCGATCGAAAGCAATTCCATAATACATCCTGGAATATCAAAATACTAGAGAGACTACCTATCGTGTCTAACGAATTTCCTTGACCGTAGCGCCTATATCTATATTTTGGTCAAATTCTTTAATATTTAATTAAAAATGTCTGGATGATTCACAAATGCTTTTAATGATACTTCATAATTCTTCATACGAAATACAAACGATTCCATATATAAACTTTATTGAATTTAGATCCGATTAATTATTTCGGTCAAGTACATGATGCAAAAAAGAATGATTAATTATAATTAATAGAATGACTCACAAACCTTTTTATTTGTACTTCAAAACTCTTCATATGAAATACAAACGATTTAAAATGAAAATTTTTACAACCGGAGGTTTTGTCCGGTCACGTACATACGAATGTTTAGATGTGTCTTTATTTTATAAAGTATAAGATCATTGGTAACACAATTTAATGGCTGATTCCACAACAAAGAATTGGCGCCATAAGACAGCCATATGTTCCTGTTTTTTTTATAAGGGTAACTTTATCGAGTTCCAGTTAACTTACGGCTTTTGTACACTGGACGCGGCAAAATGCAACGATAATTAATGAACATTTTAGGAGCTGTAAGCTTATTGGCTATCGCGTCACATTTTGCTGCGTGCTAACATTTCCGCGTCCAGTGTGCAGGAGCTATTAACCATTCTATAACTTTGCAAGATTCCAACTAAAAGCTGGGTATTAATCATGAAACTTTATCCCTAGGATGGGAAGTGAAAAGTGAAAAATTTCTCCATTAATTTTAACGACAAAAATTTTCACTTTTCATCCTGGGAATAAAGTTTCATGATTAATACCCTGATGTCGGAGAACATCTCCGGAGAATGTCTCCAACATCTACAGGATGATTACATGAAGCGCGGTACGCGGTACAGTAACTAATAGTAACTAGGCAACTAGGAAACCGCGTACCATGAACCGCCTATTATTTCGCTGATATCAGAGCCATCAATTTTTCCTCTTGTTCCGAGCGTTATCAGCGTTATCGTTTGTGATCTTCATAGCTATGATATAGGAAATGAAGGATTAATATTTAATATGGCTGTCATATGGAAATCATCGTTTCCGGCTGACATTTTTATCTCTATATAAGCATATGATTGCGTTCATTATAGATGATCACGCGCTTTAAGGATGCGATTACATGGAGCGCGGTACGCGGTACAGTAATAACTAACTAAGCAACTAGGAAACCCCGTACTACGTACCGCCTATTTCTTTCATTGATATTACATGGAGCGCGGCACGGGCTAGTAACAAACTCACATTACTATACATGTCTATGCACTTTTTAATGGAATTAATTGATTTAAACGCAATTATTAAATAAATCTGTTAAAAAAATGAGTATCGATAAAATGTGCACAAAAATTAGTTAATATATTTTAAAAAATTCATACTAACGTGAGTTTGTCACTAGCCCGTGCCGCAAACCGCGCGCAAACCGCGCTCCATGTAATAGCAAAAGAAATAGGCAGTACGTGATATGCGGTTTTCCTAGTTGCTTAATTAGTTACTATTAGTTATTGTACTGCGTTTCATGTAATCGCATTCTAAGCGCTTATGATATGGCTGAGTTCATTATGGACGCTCACGCTTTTGTAATCACCATTCTATTTTTATGAAGCGCTTTCAGCTTGAAAAAGAACCAGCATAAAAATATACTACTAGTATTACTAGGGTCAACGCGATGTTCAAAAGTACTAGGTGATTATATCTATCATATTTTTTGGTCCTAGTGGAACTCAAACTTGAGTTATCGCAAGTAGAGAGTCTATAATCAGAGTGGCGCCATACGAGAGATGACGTCACATTTTAGCGAAATTCTGCGAGAGAGAGATATACGGTCTCAATCTATCCAACAGATTGTCAGTTTTAGGGTTAGGTGCAACAGTATTGAACGACATAGATACGTAAAGGTACATTGATAAAAATAAAATTATCGAAATTATTTTAGAAATATGATTGGATGTACAATACCGTTTTGTAACAATTCATTAAAAAAAGGATATGTTATGAAAATAATTCCGAAAGACACAGAACGCCGAATGAATTGGTTAAAGAGTATAAATGGCAAATATAAAAATTGAACATCGTCAAAAAATTCATCTGTATGTGAGGTAAAGTAATTTATTCTTTATAAATAATATATTTAAAATATTAAAATAAAATTGTAACATAAAATATACACAGATTAATTATAATATCTGAAGTGTCTTGGCACTAAGTATATGTATAGTCATCACATTGGTTACGAATTTAATTCTTTCTCTTTTTGTCGTAATCTTTTCAATTATATATCATTGCATTGTGAGTCTAAATCAAATAATATGATAATTACGATATTTAATATATAATATTTTATGAAATGGTATATACATATATAATATTTTTCTGAATTTTTGATTTCTTTTATATTATTACAGATGCATTTTGCTCCTAAAATGTAGGAACAGAGAATGGATAATAAACTAGCGCATTTAATAGCGCAAATAATGTGCAATAAATAACGTTTTGTATAAAGTAATGTGCAATATTACAAAATGTACAATATTGCAATAGTACAAAATAAATGAAATTTTATAATAAATAATATATGTAAAAGTTTTATTATTTTATATATAATATTTATTTATTATCATTTTTTAATTTGTCACAATTTTTGAGCATTTTTGAGCATGAATTCAAAATTTAGAAAATAATGCGTTTAAAAAACTGGAGGGAATGGCTAAAACATGGCGGACCAATCACAAGTGATACTCGTATGGCGTCACTCTGATTGTAAGCTCTCTAATCGGAAGCACCCAAACTGAGGATTGATTCTGTATCTTGAAATGAGGTGAAAATTATAAAAGTGAGCGAATTTACTAGAATACTGATTATTTCAGTGGTCAACACCTAGTAAATTTGCACGCTTTTGTAATTTTCACCTTGTTTGAAGATATAGAATCGATCTCCTGATCAGTTAAAAAACGCTTCAAAGCATTTGTGCGAGACTTCGTCCTGTATGCCATGAGTTGAGTTAGTTAACCTATTTACTTTTCTTTTTGAACGTTAAGTTGAATTAGCTCTAAAATCACGGAGAAGCAATAAAAAGTAAATAGGTTTCGCAAAATTTTACAAATTGTGAGACGGAATGTGCTTTTTTTAACTTATATTAAGATTAAATTTACTTAAAGTTACAATCATATAAAATTATCGTGTAATTTTAAAATGCATTATCATAAATTGAAAAAAATTTAACTATTATATAATTATTTAATTTATTCACAAACATTTTGTTATATAATTAGATTATTCTATGTTTATTATTTTAATATCTTGATATTTAACTGTGATTAAACACTTCCAAATAAGAAATGGATGTATAAGGTACTTCTAATTTTTTTTTTAATAATGCATCAGATGATGAACATAATTTTCCTGAAAGAAAACGTTATAATAGAATTTCACGTTATTATGGAGATATTGTTTTATTCTTTAACAGGTAAGACTTCGAAGAAAAGAAAAGAAAGAGTGAGGAAGGAATAGTTTTACTATATTATTATTTTACTTTTGTATAGATGGTTTGTATTAATTTCAGTAAAATAGTATTATTATTTGAACAGATTTTAAATTAAACATTTTCGAGTAGACAAGCGTACATACAAAAGATTGATACAAGATCTTGGACAACGTTTGTATTGTGATCAAGGTGCTGAAAAAATGTCTCCTGGAAAGCAAATAGTAATTACTTTTATGGTTCTTCGATAATCAGGAAGTTTACAGGTTAATATTATTTAAATATGAAATACTTTTATTAAATATGTTTATAGTATAATAATATAAAAGATTTTCTATTTCCTTCAATTTCCTTTTATTTGCTTTTACATTTTTTTAAGCGTTTATATATTTTCAAATCTATCTTGTATAAAAATTATATAGCTTTTGGAAAGAAATAGTTCAATCACTTTTAATTGCCTTTATGTATGTTTATTCAAATTACATTAAGTATGTCTAGTAAAGAAATCAGATTTATATAATAGTTGTCTTTAATATGATTGATTTTTTTCCTTTAATTTTTCCTTGATATAAATCAATTATCATATTAGAGAATTTTGTAATAGTCGCAAAATTATCTTTCTGCTTTTTCTGCAAATTTTTATTATAAAATTACAATAGCAATATGTGCTAAAATCGTTTAATTTTGTTGATATAGATTTATGTTTGTGTACCATCTACATACACTTATACCTACACATACATAAATTTTTTAGAGTTGCGGATTGATTTGGAATATCCAAAGATATTGTTTGGAATTATGTATTTGAGATAGCATTACTATAATACTAACTGAAGATGTCTACAGATATATAAAATGGCCTGAACTTCATGAAATGACTCTCTTTGAAAGAGAATTTCGTCAATTACATGTTTTTCCTGGAATAATTACTGCAATTGATGGCTCTCATATACTAATAAGTGCACTTATAGAAAGTCCTGAAAATTACATTAATCATAAAGGGTTTCATTTAGTAATAGTAATATTATAAGGAATTTGTGATTATAAATTAAGATTTATAGATGTTTTTACGGGTATATGCGGTAGCACAATGCAAGAGTTTGGCATTTAAGCGACATTAGAACATTAATAGTACAAGATGAAAATATATACTTTCAAAATCAATATCATCTTTTGGTAGATTCAGCATATCTTTTATCAAATTATATGTTAACTCCATATCGAGATAATGATCATTTAACTAATGTACAAAGACGATTTAACACCAAACTTTCAAGAACGTGTAGTCATCGAGCGTGCTTTTGGTATGTTAAAAGGAAGATTTAGAAAATTAAAGTATGTTTACATGTATAAAACAGAAATGGTACCTTGAGTTATTTTTACTTGTTGCATCTTACATAGAAAATGATGATAAATTTATTGATGACGATGCATTTGATGAAGTAGATATACAAAATAATATTGTATTAGGTGTACAACTTTGCTTCCGCCGTTTTTTTTCCGAAATTCGAAGCTTTATTTTAAAAAACTGGTTACACATTTATGATTCAAAGTATTGTCTATCGCTGGCCACTACTTTCTCCCATCTTTCGGGCAGCGTACGAATCCTACGTCGAAAAAACTGGTCACCTTTTGAGGCGATCCACGAATCGATCCAATTTTTTACTTCTTCATAAGACCGGAAGTGCTGCTCAGCCAGACCATGTGCCATTGATCGAAACAAGTGATAGTCAGAAGGAGCAACGTCTGGAGAATATGGCGGGTGGGGTAGGACTTCCCATTTCAACGTTTCCAAGTATGTCTTGATACCACTTTCGCAACATGGGATCGAGCATTGTCATGCTGCAAAATCACTTTATCGTGTCTCTCGTTGTATTGCGGCCGTTTATCTTTCAATGCTCGGCTCAATTGCGTTCGATACTGATCGCCTGTGATTGTTTCAGTCGGTTTTAACAGCTCATAATACACTACGCCGAGCTGGTCCCATCAAAGAGCATGACCTTGGAGCCGAATATTCGGTTTGGCCGTTGACGTGGAAGCATGACCGGGAACTCCCCCTGATTTTCTGCGCTTAGGGTTATCGTAATGAATCCATTTTTCGTCCCCAATGTGTCACAATGCGATGCAGAAATCCCTTCCGTCTTTGCCTTTCAAGCAGCTGTTCAGAAGCAAACGCCGTTCAACATCTCTCGGTTTCAACTCGTACGGCACCCAATTTCCTTGCTTCTGAATCATTTCCATGATTTTGAGGCATTTTTGAAATGGCTTGTTGAGTCACTTCCAATGATCGTGCCAATTCTTCTTGATTTTGACATGAGTCTTGATCAAGTAATGCCTCCAATTCTGCATCTTCGAAAACCTTCTCTCTTGAACCGCTATGCCGATCTTCGACGTCAAAATCGTTTTTGAAGCGTTGAAACCACTTACGACACGTTCTTTCACTATTAGCGGTCTCACCATATTTGAGAGCATTCGATGAGCCTCAGAAAATTAAAACCTCCCGCAAATGACGAGAATTTCGCTCGTAAACTGACATTTTCAATCGAGAATAACTTTATGATGCAGACACAAATCGACTAATGTTTCTATGGGGTTATGTTGACAGATGCCCAAGTTTATTGTATGATCTATTTATTTCGACCACCACTTACCGCTAAAGCCATCTATAGGAAAACGGCGGAAGCAAAGTTGTACACCTAATATTTATGAATGGAACAGAAAAAAAGAGATATTATCTCTCATATGTTGTAAAATTGTGTAAATAAAATATAATAAAAATCTTTATTATATACATTAATTTAACTTAATATATAAACAAGCATTATATTGAATATTGTTGACCTGTTGTTAAATAAAATCATCATATATTAATAGATTAATTCATTCTGAATAAAAAACGTCCTATATCATTTACAAACAAGCATGAAAATTTTCATGTTTTTAATTACAAAAACTTATAAACGTAGTTATTTTCAATAATTAATAACTCAAAATATGTGAGTACTTGCAAAATATACTTGTAGGCTGTAAATGTAACTGTAGGCTTTTTCTTACAATGATCGAATATACTCAAAACTTATCATTAAATATTGGGTCATTTAAAAAGTATCTACGGTTTTTTGTCACTAGATAGTGTTGATGGTCATATATCGGGCAATACTAATCCGATTGTGTCAAACGAACGCGCATCTGAAAGATGACATTTTAGGTTACATTTTTTGTAAACAAAGTTTGGTGATTCATCAATCGTGTCAAAAGTTATATTGGTTTGAAAATGAGTGAAATTTCTGAAGAAATACGCTATGTGATGATTTTTTACTACAAAAAGGCAAAAACGCAGCACAAACATGCAGAAAAATTTGTGAAGTTTACGGCGCGGATGCTGTAAGTGAACGCAGTACGCAGGAGTGGTTTGTTCGATTTCGTTCTGGAAATTTTGATGTCAAAGATCGACCTCGCTCGGGTCGGCCAGTCACTAAAAAAGTCGTTGAAATTTTGCAACTGGTCGAGCAAGACCGGCATGTGAGCTGTCAGGAGATAGCCAATGCACTAAGAATCAACCATGTGACAGTTTGGAATCATTTGAAAAAGGCTGGCTACGCAAAGAAACTCGATGTTTGGGTGCCACATGAATTAACGCAAAGAAATTTGTTTGATCGAATTTCCATCAGCGAAACACTACTAAAACGCAACGAAATCGACCCATTTCTGAAGCAAATCATCACGGGCGATGAAAAATGGGTGAAATACAAGAATATCGTTCGTAAAAGATCATGGAGTAAGCGCGGCGAACCACCACAAACGATTTCAAAGCCTGGATTGACGGAAAACAAGGTGATGCTGTGTGTATGGTGGGATTGGAAGGGAGTCGTCCATCATGAGGTGTTACCACATGGCCTAACGATTAATTCAGAGCTCTACTGTTCACAACTGGATAGATTACAGGAAGCGATTAAGGAAAATCGACCAGAATTGATTAACAGAAAAGGTGTTGTCTTCCATCATGACAACGCCAGACCATACACATCTTTGATGACGCGCCAAAAATTGAGGGAGCTTGGTTGGGAAGTTTTGATGCATCCACCGTATAGCCCGGACCTTGCACCGTCTGACTACCATTTGTTTCGATCTCTGCAGAACTCTCTTGATGGAAAAATATTGGCCGACAAAAGAGCTGCCGAAAATCACTTGAAAAAGTTTTTCGCCGATAAACCACAGAAGTTCTACACGGATGGAATTATGAAATTACCCGAAAAATGGCAAAAGGTTATAGATAATAATGGCCAATATATACTTGATTAAAATTGATTTTCAATAAAGAAAAATTTCATTCAAAAATTGAACAAAAAACCGAAGATACTTTTTAAATGACCCAATACCTTGTATGCCTATATAACATATGTTCATTATATTATGAGAAGCAAATTATTGTGAGAAGCAAATATTAAATATGTTATTTAATTATAAAAATAGTATAAAATCATAAAACAGTATAATATTGTTACAAAACAAATTTTTTTTATCATAAAATAATTATAAATTTTTATATTAGCAGAATTATGACATACACCTTAATAAATATTTTTACGTAATTTTGAAGAAAAAGGAATATGAGGTTGATGATATAAAAGTATGTTATTGTTAAGTTCAATATACATAGTTAAAGGTTTAATATATTTTTTAATATTTTGAAATGCATATTTTTTTGTAGGAACTTGCATGGGTAACAAATAATAACGATCTTATTTTATTAATTATGATATAAATACTTTAACTTACATAAAGAATGACCAGATTTGTTAAAACCTTAAAAAAATAAACGAACATAATAATAAGTAAATGAATCACAATATTGTGCTAATAATATATCATAATAATTAATTTTAGGATAACATTTTGCACTTTTAAATAGCATTATTTTTTATTTAATGCAACTAAAAAATTGATCGTTTTCATCAATATCTAAAATAAATTTATCTTTCCTATACTTTTCTAGATTAACATTGCTTATTAATATTTATTTTACATATACGTTCTCTTTAAATATCTTTTTTTTTACTGTTTAATATCTTAAATTTTTTTCTAATAAAGATAAAAGCCGCTCTCTTTGATTATAATTTTCTTGATGATGCCTTTCTCTTTGTTCTATTAATTCTTCCATCCAGGCAGATGTTTTCTTTTTTTGTTTGCCTGTTCTTTAAAACATTAGTTGATGTTAAATTTAATACATTTTGTTTGTTTTCACATTGTTTCTCATCAGATAAATGTAAAATATTTTTATTTATTGTAAAACCACGTATATTAGATGCAATGAACAATGGTGCAATTGCAGGATTTTTTCCTAACATATCATTAATAATATCAAAATATTCCCAAGTTTGTTTTGCTGTACTAGTTTGTTTCTTTGCATCTTTAATTGCTTTGTATACTTTTTTTTCATACTGGTCCATTTAATGTAACAATTGTCAGCAGTCAAGTTATATCCATGGATGTTCATAGATGCAGCAATATTTTTCCATACATTTTTATTCAATTTTCCATAAAAGTTTGTAGAGGTTTCTGTGTTTATTTGTATTTCTGCTAACAATAATTTTGTCATGTCGTCAGTCCATTGAACTCTGCAATTAACTAAATTAAAAAATGTTACTATTTGAATAGATAACAATAATTAAAACTTACATACAAGAAAAAGAACCGTTATTTTTGCTCCTATCTATAATAACGACTAGACAATAACGTTACAAAAACTATAGATTAGAACTATAAATTAGAAGAATCACTTTCGAAAAGTAACTTGTCACTACTATGCATTATTTATTTAAAAAAAAAACTTATTATTTTTAACGCGTCGAGCTGTTACTTTTATCTTTAACCAATTTAATTCCAAGTAATGAGATAAAAGTTACTTTTTTCCAATAAATGTGTGATGATGATAAATTAATTTTCGAAAATTATCTTCTTCCAACTTTAAAGTTATTGTCATAAAAATTTGTAATGTAAATTACCAAATCGTTATTAGAAAAAAACGGTAAAAGTAATAATGTTATTTTTATCCCTGCTTTCATATAATTATGTATATATTTAAGAGAAATATACATACCAACATTGTTTGTTTCTTCAACAAATTTATCTGCAGTAAACATTTTGTTCTGCTTGTAATTAAGTAAATTTCTGTAATGCCCAATTCGAGGTGATGTCCATCTAGAAGTGAAGAAATTGAGCATAAATAGGTTAACTAACTCAACTCATGGCATACAAGACAGCGTTGAGTTGTCATGAATCATGAAAGTACTAGGTAGTTATATCTATCATATTTTCGGTCTTAATGGAACTAACTCAAACTTGAGTTATCGGAAGCACCCTTCGTAAAATTCTTTCTTTTAATTAGTCTATCAAATGCTTCAAAGCATTTGTAGCGAGACTTTGAGCACAACTATGGTGCTACTACTAGTGCAGGAATGAATTCGCGTAACTATACTGTTTCTTGCATTTGTATTCAAAGCATTTTTATATGTATTACAATAGTGCACTAGACAATGCCACTACTCGTTCCAGCAATGACATTATTGCATTAATAGTGACATTACTCGTTCCAGCAGTAGCACTTGTATATTACTGCATTACTGCAGTAGTGTCACAACTCATCTCAGTAGTGATACTACTAGTAACACTAACGCGAATTTATAATTACACTTCTACACTAGTTACGAGTAGAATCAATACTCATAGTAGTGACACTAGTAGTATATTTTTATTCGAGAAACGTAATCAAATATAACAACACCAAGTAACGCATAGTAAATATGGTATAATAAAAATGCCAATCGAAATATGCCGGAAATGATGACAGCCATATCGAATATCAGTTCCTCATTTCCTGTGTCATATAAACTATATTAGATCACTAGATCTATAAAGTACCGCAAACTCGCATCCATTTTCATGTGAAATGCAGCCATTTCGAATTTATGCATTTGTATTACGTGCTTTATTTGGGAAAATGAAGCCGTCAAATACGTAAATCAATGTTTTTTTAGTTGTAATTAGTTTATTTAGAACAAAAGAATATGTACGAATGCTCAATTTATGTGTTCTTTAGTTTAATATATTCGTCATAGAAGTTTTGTGCATAAAAGTGCACGAAGGATACGTGTAAGTTCAGAACTGTTCAGCAATACGAAAGTACACATCACACGCCAAATAACCTGTTTCACGGTACTGTGTTTGCACTTAGCACACAACAACTTGGCATTATTAACTTTAACAACACGATATTGATGATAAATTGGAAAAAAACCTTGAAGAGGTTTTTATTGTGTTAATATCAACATAATGATGATGAATTTGTGCCTTCAACCTCGAGAGTGACACTTGAAAGTGTTTCGAAAATGTACGGTTAGATTAGCTGCACCCAATTGATCCAATGTGGACCCTGGTGTATTTCAAATCGTGTACTATGTGCACTTCGGCCATTTTTGAAATCGACATTTCTGAAATCAGTTGCAGTACTTTATAATCTAGTGACTTTAGTGTCATAGTTAGGCGCGTCACAAATGTTGGTAACGGAAAAACCATAGCAGTTTGGTGGCCCTGGCTAATATCACATGGAGCGCGGTTTGCGGCACGGGCTAGTGACAAATTCACATTAGTATAAATTTTTTTAAATATATTAATTTATTTTTATACGCATATTTTATCGATACTCTTATTTTTTTAACAGATTTACTTAATAATTGCGTTTAAATCAATCCCATTAAAAAGTGCGTAGCAGTGTATAATAATGTGAGTTTGTTACTAGCCTGTGCCGCAAACCGCGTTCCATGTAATATCAGCGAAAGAAATAGGCGGTACGCGGTTACAGTACAATCATGATTATGGCTGTATTCAAAAATTGACTGCCAGTATTGAAAATCTATAGTGCACGTAACATAAATTGTAACATTTTCAGTGCTGGCAGTAGATTTGAAACACGGCCTTATACTGTGACGTGTTTCCTAGTTGTCTAGTTATTGTACCGCGCTCCAGTTAATGTAATCGTACCTCAGTTGAAATTCTGTAAAGTTATTAGAATGGTTAAGGGCTCTGCACAATAAAAGGAACAGAGAACAGAGAAGGGTGAAATCACATGGTGTGGAAAATAACTGCGGAATAGAAAATGCGTCATAGAAGCAACCAATCAGCGTTCTTCTGCGTTATTCCGAATAGCGCTAATTGGTTATTTCAATGAAACATTCTCTATTCCGCAACCCTTTTCCGCACTGTGTGATTTCACCCTAAGAATTTCAACCTATCAGAAATCATGTATTGTGGAATATATAGTTTTTGATAGGTTGAAATTCTTATTTTCTGTTCTCTGTTCCTTTTATTGTGCGGAACCCCTAAGTTAATCAGAGCTTGGTTAAAAGTCACTCTTTAATCTTTCGCATCGAGTCACTTTTAATAAGCAAAGTTTCTGTGGTGAAGATTCGAGTATAATCTTTGGATTTTAGTATCAAAAAAGCAAATTCGGCAATCGAGTCGAATTATATACTAGGCTTGTGGCATCTGACCAATAAAAAGGAAGAAGCAACGAAAAAGATAAATATAATTCGACGCAATTTTATTAGTTTTATCTGCTGTTGAAAATTGTTGATATTAAAATACATATTTTTAGAAGTGAATATTTTAGTATTTCACTTTAAGATGAATCGAAAGGATCGTGAACAAATAGATCACTGCTGCGAAAGCATTGTGTCCAAAATTGATCTGACGAAACTCTTACCAAAATTATTGGAAAACAAAGTTTATAACAGAGATGATGTAAACATTCCACGGTGGTCGGTAAGTTTTATTCATGAAATATTACAGTTATATACATGGTCTCATTCTCGACAACAGTTTTGTCATTAATTTCTAATACTTAAGCATAAAATATATTACAAAAAACTAAAAGAGTAAACATTGAGTTTGTTTGCATCACATGCTTCAACATGTTCCAACATGTTCTACCATAGGAAAGCATTTAGTGAATAGGAGCAAATAGTAACAAGTAGTAGCAAGTAGGAACATGTTGGAGCATGCAAGACAAATAAATCTATAATGTTTGCTCTTTTATTTTTTGTTAAGATTTAGGGTAACTGTCCCAATTACTGTGCCTGTCCTTATTAATGTGCTTTTGTATTTCAATAAGTCATAAAGAAAACTAGCACAAATAAATAAGAAAAAATATTTTTTTTAAGGTAAATTATTAACGCATACCAAAGATACCGAAGATAATATTTTATTTTTTGAGTATTAAAATATTTTAAATAAAAGTTTTCGAAAGATATAAGGAATTTATGTAAATCCAGTAATATGTACCACAAGATTTTAAGCTTGTCCCTATATGTGCCCTGCATTGAAGCTGAGAATGTCGTGAGTGTAAAATAAAAATAAATTGAAATAAATATAATTGAAATAATGATTTATGTAATATATATATTACATAAATCATTATTTCAATTATATTTATTTCAATTTATTTTTCTTTATAATATATATATATATATATATTAACATATTAAAATTAAAATAGTAAATATGTAACTATACATATATCGGTATGTTAATGATCATAAAAGTAATATTTAATTATTTTATTTTCCATTTCCCTAATAATACCTATTATTTTATGAAAAAGAGGAAAACATATGTTTAGGCTACACTGAATAATGTGTAGGTATCCAATAAAATGCTACTTTTTCTTAAAACTTTTACCATACTCGTGTAAATATTTAAAAATATCTTATATTTTTAATTAATATTCAGATGTATTTCTTCTTTTGAATCTGATTATCAATTTTCAATTTTTGACTCATTGTCAAAAAATAACGAAATAAGTTATATAGGACACAGTAGCTTACATCAACAGAAACAATAAAATAGCTGATATATAAGGAAACATTTTCTGGAAATAACTAATAATAATAAAGTACATCCACACAATTATACTGTTAAATTAGTAATGTCAAATTATATCCAATTTGAGTTATTATNTAATATATAAATGTATAGTTTATAATATATATTAAAATTATTAATATAAATAAAGCCTATAATACAAAACTTTAGATATATAACTATACATATAAAGAATGAGTCATTTATGAGTCATCTTTATTTTTGTTAGAAATAGACAATAGATATAATAAAAAAAGGAATTATATTGAAGTGTAATATACTATGTATTACATAAATAAAAATGTAATTAAATGTATATTATATAGATAGATATCTGATTATAGAAGAATCTTGGGGCACAAAGTACAGTCAAAGATGTATTATTGACAATTAAAACACGAGGACCGAATGCATTCCAAAATTTGATTCTTAGTCTAAGACAGTCCAACCATGAAGATGTAGCAGATATATTAGAGAAACAAAATAATGCAAGTAGTAACACAAAGTATGTCATGATTTTTTTTCTTTTTCTTTGTTAGTTCTTATCTGGTCCAACATAGGCTTCTTGCTACATATTTGATGTATCTTTTCATGTATGTAATAAATCTTCAGAAATATTTACCCAGCAAACAAGAATGGATTAAAATGGATTGAAATTTTTTTCTATCCGTACTTTAAATAGCGACTACCTTTTTTTTTTTGGATTTAATTGCATTCAATTGGATTCAATTAGATTCAATTGGATTGAAAAAAATTTCCTATTCAAACTTTTGAATTGGACAGTATTCATAATTGTATTTGTGTGCACAGAAAAAGCTAATATTATTTTTAGATTGAAAGGCATAGAGATATGCTCCATGCAATTCCTATAAATGAATAAAAATGCATTCAGAATTGAAAAGCATTCATTTTAACATTCGTGAATCAATATTTCTGAAAATCTGGATCCATTTCAATTGATTTCAATCCATTCTCGTTTGCTGGAAACACTACGGTCTGAGCCATAGAAGGTGCTATATCGAAAAAAAGCATGAAGAAAGAGAAATACTATGCAAGTAGTATCAAGAAATGAATGAAAAATCTATTTCGCGTAAGGTGAGTAGAAGATCAGTCTGTATCAGAAAGCATATGAAGTACGGTTTAGTCGTTTTAGTCGAGAAAGTGAAAAGAATGGTTCAAGTCACATGAAATTAAAGAAGAGGTTATATAGCGCAACATTTTATTTTCATAAATTTTATGTAGTATGATTAAGAACGGGAATCGTCTTGATTTTCAATCCTGTTTCTCACACTCATTCATATATTAATTAATTTCTTCATTCTTCTCACTTTTTCGATATAAACTGTACTTCGTATGCGTTCCGACATACACCGTCCTTCACGCCTTATGCGAAATAGATTGTTTTTCATTTATTTCTTAACATAAGACCTTTCTTCATGTCTTTCTCGATATAGCACCTTCTATGGCTCAGACGTCGAACATCAATTCATTCTCTTTTTCTAAAATCTTATTTATGTAACTTTTAAGTTTCAGGCAAGAAAATCCGTTAGATCATCATATTTTTTCTGATGAATTTTTTTCTGAACCTTTAATAATCGAAGTATGTAAAGCTACAAAATTCTTAGATTGTGAATATGATCTCATTGAGCGATATCCTATGCGAAGTAAACCTCGTGGATTGGTTTTGATAATCACTAATATTTATTACGAATTATCTTATGAAAAACCTAGATTATCGGCAAAACATGACAATAATAATTTAAAGAAATTGTTTGAGGAAATGGGTTTTACAGTTGTTATCTATCTAAATTTAACAGGACAGGTAAGGTACAAGTATATTCAAAATGCAAAAATATATTTTTCATTTCTAATGTAATTTAAAAATATATATATTAGGTCATTTAAAAAGTATCCGCGGTTTTTTCATTCAAAAATTGAACAAAAAACCGCGGATACTTTTAAATGACCTAATATATATATATATACATATATATATATATATATATGTATGTATATATAAAA
>JAANIC010001958.1:65003-100719 GCA_017607545.1 Acromyrmex charruanus
TGTACAGATATAAAAAATATTTTATTATATTTTAATAATAAATATATTTTAATAATAAATATTTGAATTCTCAATGAATTTCTAAATATCAACAAGATGTCATTGTCTTTGAATTAATTTTACTTGAACATACATACTTAGGTGTTGTACACACATGGTTTATAAAAATGAAAAAATTTATATGTATATAATATTAAATTGGATAGACTCATGGTAATTCCTAATCATAAAATTTCAGTTTAGTTTACAATCATTTTTATGTTTACTATTTATCTTTAAAAAATTAAAAATAAGCTTAGGTCTGTATTCAAAATGCGTTTTTTTTTATTGATAAAAGCACGCTTTTATCTTTGAAATTCTATAACATGCGTAATGTGAAGTATAGTACATTAGCGTACTAAAGAGAAACAAGTTTTATTAACATCAAGATCATTACTTTTTAGGAATTATAGCATATACACTATACGTTAAGTTATTGTGATGTATTATGATGTATCTGGTTATATATGTGTACGTACCCAGTAAACGAGAATGGATTAAAATGAATTAAAATTTTTTTTCTATCTGAATGTGTATTTTAAACAGCAAATACTTTTTTGTGGATTTAATTGGATTCAATTGGATTCAATTAGATTCAATTGGATGCAATTGGATCGAAAAATTGCATTTCCTATTCAAAATTTTGAATTTAACAGTATTCACAATTGCACAGAAAAAGCTAATATTATTTTTAGATTGAAAGGCACAGAGATATGCTTCATGCAATTCCTGTAAATAAAAACATGAATAATTTTTATCTCGATAAAAATGCATTCAGGATTGAAAAGTCATTTTAACATTCGTGAATCAATATTTCTGAAAATCTGAATTCATTTCAATTCATTTCAATCCATTCTCGTTTGCTGGGTGTGTGTATGTTTTAATGGTTATGCAAATGGTTATTGCAGCAATTTGCATAAAGAATTAAAGAAAAGATGTAAGTAACTGAAACTAACATCATCCTTTCTTTTTTACAACAATGTTCAACATTAAAAGCAACCTTCAACATTATTGATTGTTAATTAACGTATTAAACTATTCATTGAACAACTACTGTTAATAGCATTGTCAAGATAAAATTTGATGAATGACATATGTCATCTCATTCCCGCGAAAAACGAGTGAAAAACGTGTATGCGGATGCGGAAGCTGAGCTAACATTTTCATGAAAGAGGTTAAGCTGTATACGTTTCTCAAAGGTTTTTTTTTCTCACTATATCCGATAGTTGCAGTACATGACATATATGTATATGCGGTAGACAAGACAGAGATCGAGAGGGGTCGAACGACGATGTCGATTTCGATGATAAAGTTCGGAGTGTCGCGAGAGGCAGACGCAACACAACTATCATCAATTAGTCGCGTTAAACCGGCTTAACCTAAACGAAACATCCTTATTGTCGCTCCATCGAATTCGGCTGCTCATTTCCTCATCTGTTCGCATCGATAGCGCGACAATCAATGGCACAATCAAGAAGTTTTACCTTTTCCGTTGTAGCATTTTCCTTCTCCATCATATTTCTCGTACGAAAAATTACTTTCTAAACCTAAACACTTATGTCCCTTTGTTAAAACGTGCAAGATCAAACAGGAAGGCGCTGCTGTCGTTATGTTCCTTCACTTCTCTTGTCGTCAAGCGACCAATTCTTTTCTTTATAAATCTCTGTTTGTCCTTAATTATATTTTCCGATGCTCTTTTCTTGCATCTAAAATAAAATAAAAAATATATTTCACCTTTTCGAAAAGAAATGAAAGGAAAAAACGGGACATGAAATACAATGCTGGAAGTACCGTGGATGTCGCTGCATGCGCATGGTCGAAAGCACAATCGATTTTTCAAATGAGAATCGCGCGAAAACATCGAGATTGCGAGAGAATGATTCAGCAACTCTGAAATATTCTGATGCGATTACGAACCGCAAAAAAAATTCAACGCCAAAATAGTCCATTGTATTGACCTTTGATCAGTTATGTATATACATATCTCGATAAAACGATCGTAACAGTGTAAACTATATTAGTAAATTTTTCACGAAAGATTATTGATAAGATTTGTGCAACAACCTATCTTAAGAAACAATGGAGCCTTTGTGATTGACAATCAGTCTTGCATTCTGATAACTGCTATCTCTCTGGATTCAAATATTCGAAAAGAAAACTCAAAGTATATGCATTTCTAGGTACTTGAAATTACAATACAAAATTTAAACTATATTTCACTCTCAATATGTCCATTTTAACATTTTTTAATTAAACCAATATAAAGCTTTTTTTACAAGTATAATTGATTTTTTTGTATAGGGCATATAAGTAAAGAAATAAATGAATAATTCTTTTACCTTTTTTTATATTTAATGTTTTTTTTCGGTGTTGACATTTTTCTTCACTTCCTTGATTATTTATGCGCGCGCGTGCACGCGAAAAATAATTTCAGACGCGGAATTAGATCTCAAGCAAATCGATTATTACATATTTATCATCTTTTAAACAATTCCTACAATTAATAAAAGCGATCCTATACAAACGTATTGGTAAATGAGCACTTTTTGTTCACGACACTTGCCATGCCATTCACATTAATTACGAGAAAAATACAGTTAATCGACAGTATTTAATGAGTAACTAATTATTAATGGTTATAATAATTGCGATAGATTTTTTCTTGTATAAATACATGTTAAATAGGGCTAGGTGAGTTTCTTGGCTTTCTGGTAAAGTGTATCGACGACTTTTCCCATGCTGTGTATCGTGTCTAATGCAATTTCGTAGGTCTTGTCACGTGGTGCATCTTCGAAAACAATTAAAACACCTTCTCCTTGATCGAGAACCCCTCGTAGCTTCTTGTCCAGAATCATCTGCGACAGTTTCTTTTCTACTTGCGCCAATGGCAGAGATATGCACGAAGCAATATGACTCACCTTTGGAAAAAAACCATATATAAAAGAATAAGAATTATTTTATTAAATATTATTGTTCTTAAAATTTATTTTTTCAAATCACTTAATGAATCAATATGAATATATGATTTCTTCTCAGGTTTAATTTTGTCATTATTTCCTACAATTGGCACGTTAAACACTTTGGCAATTGAAATAAATTACATTTTGAAAAGTCAAGTTCTGTCGTAGTGCGAATTATTTAATTTTCGGTAATTAATAAGTTTGCATGTATACATAACATATATTTTTTTTACACATACATACATTTATCTATTTTTATCGAGAAGAACTCAATTGATAAATAATTTATAGTTGCAAAGAAATTTAAGAGTTCCCATGTATTTGTGTAGATACCTGGACTCGTGAGTAAGGTTCGACTAAACGACATAAATTTTGCTCCAGCATAGCATCATAGAGAGAACCAAGATGTGCGCGTACAATTACATCATCTTCCAATTCTTGTCGATATTGTTTAACCGCCTTCTGAAAATCTGCTAACGATCGTCGATGACTGGCTTCGGCTACTGCCCGCATCGCATCTAGATCCAATCCCGCATATTTTACTGTCAGTTTGCCGGACATGATAGCCTGAACATCTTCTGGCGTACGCAACATGATTTTAGACAATAACATATATTTGAGCGCCGTTAGCGCCTTGGGACTTTCAACACTGTCATACCTAAAAATAAAAACACAAAGATAGTACATATATCGTATAATAGGCAAAAACAGACTATATATTTGAAATACTGATTGTAATACCCTTCGAAAGCTTCGTAAAAGTAAGAGTAAGCAGTCTTAAAGTCTCGTTCGTCTGCAGCGTGTAATATACCCGATTGAAGATCCAGAGCCGCTTGCATCTTGGGTGGACAGTAAATCGCATTGGCAGTTGTCCTCGCGCTTGTAAGCGCTGCTCTTGCTTTTGCTAAATTACTCAATGCATGATATGTTTTGCTCTCTAATAATTGAACTTCTACTAATAGCTGTTTGTCATCAAGTTTTTTGAGTTCTTTGAGGAGAGCAGATCCCAATTGCAATGCTTCACTGAACATGCCCGTGTCAAAGTAAAGGGCTATTAAGCGTGCTTCTAATGATTGCCTTAAAAATGTTCTGCGTTCCTCTTTTGCCCATTCTATGCATTCTTTACACAATTGCACCTAAATATATAATGCATATAAGTATATATTCCTTATTTTATTTTTTATAAAAGTTTATTTTTTTTTAATAGATTAAAGGTTAGATCTATCATATATACATTTATATAGTCTACATGTATGTGTACATGTACGTGTGTGCATATGTATATGTGTGTGTGTGTGTACGTATGCACACAATGTCTTACTTTTAAAATAAGATTAATTCTTTTAACTAATACTAAAGAATTATAGCTTTTGTTAAAATAAGCTAAAAAGAATATATTATTCTAAATTATTTTTTCCATTTGTACAGAGACAAATGAAGAATATATACAAAAATTATACACATCCTATAAATTTAGACGTGAATTGTTTGGACTTTAGTCCAATATTCGATATTATCGTTATTAAAACTTTAGTTCATATTATCATTATTAAGTTCCATATATTTATTCAAATAAAGAGTATATTACATTGAATATTTTGACAAGCATCTAATTGACATTTTTCATTGGTCAGAGCAGAATTGTCACAGCATAACCTACGTAATCCTAACAAATACTCATTGATAGATAAAATGTGTTACCTCAATACCGATACCAGCTTCCAAATCCAGAAAGAAGTCAACTAAGGACCGCACGAGCTTGGCAGCCTTTGCTTTACTAATAAGACTGAGAAATGGTCTGGTGGCTTTGATCAAGTCAGCTAATTCTTTCGCCTTGCCCTCTTTCTTGTAGAGCTCGCCCAGATGCAGAATACCCTGCTCCTTGACACGGATATTGTCCTCGTCATCTTCGGCGACGCCGATACTTGGATCTGAGACGATCTCGTTCAGCAACGAGATTCCCTCGCTGCGGTTTGTCATCGAAATAGCCTGAGCCCGCTCGAATAACATCGCACCGGCCATCTCGAGCGATTAGTGTCGCTTCCTCGCGTAAAAACGTTAATCTCCTCCAACGGCGCAATCTACCGGACACTTGTATTCGCTGACGCAAGGGTTGCAAGGGCTGCAAGGGAAAATAAGTATGTCGCGACACAAAGTTGCAAACCTCAAAGGAAATGTAACGTACGAAGATTCGTCCCGTCGTGTGTATAATTTGTACAGTGTGTAATGTAGTGTAGTGATCTACACTGCGCGCGGTTTGGCGCGGCTGCAATCTCACTCTCGCGTGCACGAGTCGCAAGAGTACGTACTACGTACGTCTATGCTCACTTGCGCTTGCTTGCGCTCACAGCACCTTCCGCTCGCGTTTTCCAGCTTGTCACTCCTCACCGCGCTCGCTAACACTCGCCAGATCCCCGATACACCGCAAAACTCGTGTCATGCTGCTACGTGAGTCAAATCAACTACTGTCTTGTCATTATATCCATGATGTGAAAAGACAAGGCTGACAAGAGCTGCGTTCAGTAGAGAAAGTAGCTTTGCAACTGTTGTAAAATTCTTGAATATGATTGGTTTATACATTTAATTCCAATTAGAGTCCCTAGATTACCAGAGAGAGTCTGACTAACCCTCCATCCTCTCTTGTGATTGGCATGCCCACACAATGGCAGTACCAATCGAGAACGCACATACGTTCATATCATCAATTGAGACCAAACACACGCAGACTTTGATATTCTAGAGACTTTAGATTCAATGAGGAACTAAGGGCAAGACCAATCATATTGAAGAATTTTACACATTTGCAAAGCTGCTTTCTCTGCTGAACGCAACTAAGGGTACCGTTCCATGTACAGAAAGGTTGCAACACCTTTTTTCGATAAGTTTTGGAATGCAGCTTGCTCATCGAGCGATTAGTTCTTATTCATGGATTCACAAGAGTGAATTGTGGCCAATCAAATTTTGGCCACAATTCACTCTTGTGAATCCATGAATAAGAACTAATTACTTCTAATATACAATCAACATTATTATACGCAGGTAAGTGGAGAGGCCAGAATTTAGGCCGTAGCACAGACTTTTGCAAAATGCATAATGCATAGTATATAAGAGAATCAACCAATCAAAATTTTTCTTTTTTATGGAATGAAAGGAAAGGAAAGATTCTGATTAGTTGATTTGCTTATGCACTATGTGTTATGAGATATGCAAAAGTCTGTGTTGCTGCCTTTTGATTGGTTGTTTCCAGTATTGCTATTGCCATTATGCACAATAGTACACCTTGTAATCTTGGCACGGATCTACAAGGTGTTCTAAGCCTTAAACAGGCAGAAATTGACTAATTACAGTCGAATACGAGGAGAATAATTAACAGTGATTTATTTTTCATTTCTTATGGCGGCCATGTTGGAATCGTGACGTCAGAAGCGAGGAATGACACATTAATTTATGTTGCGTGCCATTTTTAAATAAAGACAATTTGGATGAAACGAAATGACGAAATCACTTTAAAACACTTGTAAAAATCAATGAGAACTGTTTTTCCTCCCTTGATAGTCAGTAAATGGTCGTAAAAGGCATATAAAGTGAGTCTATGTTCGGGCAGAAACATATCCGACAGCTGTTCAAATGAGTAAAATATACGCTTTTACATATAAAATTCCAAGATAACTTTAGTTTTCATCGATAATTATGACTTTAATAAGTACGAGACAAGTCACATTTTCACAAATAGGCAAATATTAGGTGTATAACTTTGCTTCCGCCGTTTTCCTATAGATTTAGCGGTAAATGGTGGTCGAAATAAATAAATCATAGACGTCATACAATCAACTTGGGCATCTGTCAACATAACCCCATAGAAACATTAGTCAATTTGTGTCTGCATTATAAAGTTATTCTCGATTGAAAATGTCAGTTTACGAGCCAAATTATCGTCATTTGCGGGAGGTTTTAATTTTCTGAGGCTCATCGAATGCTCTCAAATATTTATGGTGAGGCCGCTATTAGTGAAAGAACATGTCGTGAGTGGTTTCAACGCTTCAAGAACGATGATTTTGACATCGAAGTCCGGCATAGCGGTGGAAGAGAGAAGGTGCAGAATTGGAGGTATTACATACTTGATCAAGACTCGTGTTAAAATCAAAAAGAATTGGCATGATCATTAGGACTCAACCAGCCATTTCAAAACGCCTCAAAGTCATGGAAATGATTCAGAAGCAAGGAAATTGGGTACCGTACGAGTTGAAGCCGAGAGATGTTGAACGGCATTTGTTTGCTTGTGAACAGCTGCTTGAAAGGCAAAGACGGAAGGGATTTCTGCATCGCATTGTAACTGGGGACGAAAAATGGGTTCATTACGATAACCTCAAGCGCAGAAAATCATGGGGAGTTCCCGGCCATGCTTCCACGTCGACGGCCAAACCGAATATTCAAGGCTCCGAAGTGATGCTCTGTATTTGGTGGGACCAGCTCGGCGTAGTGTATTATGAGCTGTTAAAACCGACTGAAACAATCATAGGCGATCGGTATCGAACGCAATTGATGCATTTGAGTCGAGCATTGAAAGACAAACGGCCGCAATACAACGAGAGACACGATAAAGTGATTTTGCAGCATGACAATGCTCGACCTCATGTTGCGAAAGTGGTCAAGACATACTTCGAAACGTTGAAGTGGGAAGTCCTACCCCACCCGCCGTATTCTCCAGACGTTGCTCCCTCTGACTATCACTTGTTTCGATCAATGGCACACGGCCTAATCAGCACTTCCGGTCTTATGAAGAAGTAAAAAGTTGGATCGATTCGTGGATCGCCTCAAAAGATGACCAGTTTTTTCGACGCGGGATTCGTACGCTGCCCGAAAGATGGGAGAAAGTAGTGGCCAGCGATGGATAATACTTTGAATCATAAATGTATAACCAGTTTTTTACAATAAAGCCTCGAATTTCGGAAAAAAAAACGGCAGAAGCAAAGTTATACACCTAATAATAACGAAATGGCACGCAACATAATTTTCGTCGTTAAAACGTCACTTTTCCACGCCTATAAGTTTGGCCATTTATTGTGGTGCGGCGTTGTAACACAAGCTGTGGGGATACGAGACTCGATTGACGAGTCTGCCTCTCAAGACAAGTCCACGCTTGTCGTATGACGTGATGGAAGATGTAAAGATCGACTACTTTGCTTGGAATTAGTAACGATGAATTTATTATAGAAGCACGTATATATATGACCGTACAGGACGAGCGCTATATTCTAATCTCTCTTCTTATTTTTTGTTGACGCTGCTTGTAGGCAACTCGCAACTTACAAAATCCAACAACTTACAAGATTCCTCCGCTCGCTGCGCTAGTGAGGCATTGAGAACATAGTTCCCTACAAAGCACGAGCTCACGTGTGCTCGCTTGCGGCGCGCCGAGAGTGAACGAGACAGTGAGCTCCTTCTCCCACTAGTAGCTTGTTTCAAACGACCGAAAATGCTTTCTCGGCAATCTCGGCCGCTCGGCGACCCTAGGCAATAAGAGGCGGAAGGCATTCTAAATAACATATAAGTTTTAATAAATTGTAGTAATAGTGTACCCCTTCCCTTAATCCAGAATAGTATAAATCATGTTAAAACAGTTTACGAGATATTTAATTGTTTTAAAATTTTTCAAGCGCATTATATAGTGTACCTCTCCTTCATAAACTCCTCCATAAACTCGAGTAGCAAGAATAATTCAATAGAAATAGAATTTTACCAGAAAAAAATTATAAACCAGCATTTCTTTTCAAAAAAGGAAGTCTCAAAAGACCATTAGAAAAGAAATACGTATATTCGAGACTCGAAACTTATGAAGAAAATATGCGAAAAAAATTAAATAGTTGCAAAAAGCGTTTTTCACTTATAAAACGAAAGACATTGATTAAATGAAAAAAAATCGGTATAAAAAATGTACGTATTCGAAATAACTACAAAATGAGACATGGAACATTAAGATCTATTAGTTCAGTAGAAAAAAAATTTAAAAAATACTGAAAAAACCTTTTTTTCATTCGCTCTCTGTTCATTGAGATTTAAACGTAAAGCTTTGAAATTATCGTAAAATGTAGCTCTCGTAATGACGAACAAATCTAGCCTTGAACAAGTCTGAAAATGTTCATTAATTTTTGCAAAAAACCATTTGTTCACTAAAAACCTATCTGCAGAAAACTTAATTTCTTCATCTTTGAGCAGTCGTGCAGCAATTTACAAGGATTTTGCTTCTTCAAGAGTTACACTATCACGTACACTTAATAACAAAACGATTTTTTTGCAGTTAAACTATTATATAATGACTTTAAAAAGTGGATATCTTTTTCCGTGTAAAAAAACGGAAATAATTTCGTTAATATGCATCATATCAAATAGTCGTGTGAAGCATTTGAAATATGACATTTTTCTACAAATTTAAAAAAAAAAGATTACCTCCCGATTATTAAGAGCCGAAATAATAATTTTTTTTTCAAAAAATCACTGTGGCTCTAATTTTTAAGATTAAGAATTCGGTCTGGCACCAATTTATCGAGGAAGAATTGAATTTTTTGCTACCAAAAAAGTTTATTTAAAACTATTGGAAAATTGAAAAACGCGAGCGAGGCAGTGCGCCGGATGAAATGAGGGAAGCAGGGTTGATAAAAAACGTGTTTAAAAAAAAAAATAAAACATTCAGTTTTTTTGTTTAAAACATGTTTTTAATGTTTCATATAATGTTTTAAACAGCTTTAGAAAAAAATCGCGTTTAAAACAAAAACAAAAACACCTTTTAAACATATATTTATTATATTTTATTAAAATGTATTTTTACTTTTAAGTATTTTGAAACGTTTCTGAGGTACATTTTTGCATTTAATTATACCTATTTCCTCATTTTTCTTAAATTTGTGAGCGTATTATCACATAAATATATATATATATATATTTGAATGTTTTGTTTGCTATTTAACATTTTATTTGAAAATATATATTTTAAGTTATGCAAATTTAAACAATAGCATAGCATTTTGTTAATGTGGTCCTTTATGCGTATTGATTACTCACGACTTCTTTTTTGAGATTTTTATTTCAAAATAATTATTCCTTGAACTAATTGTAATTCTAATGTTAATCTATAATTTACGTTACTATAGATTTTTTATAGGCTGCTATATACAGAGTGTTTGGAAAATAATGATAAATCTTTCGCACAGGAGCAGAATGAACTAAATTGAGAAGAAAAATACTCTACCATTTTGCAATTTTCGTAATAGTTAACAAGATATTAATTATTAAAAATTGACGAAATTAGCCTTCAATAATTTTTACTCAAATACTATCAACTTTACAGAAAAACTGCAAAAGACAAAAATTGTTTATTTTCTTCTCTCTAGAACTCTATGAATTTTTTCAGAATTTTTTATTAACTTTTTAGTACTACATTTTCTCATTTTTATCAATATAAGAAAATACGGTATTAAAAAATTCTCAAAAAATTCTTAAAAAATTCTTAGAGCTCTATGAAAAGAAAATTAACAATTGTCTCTTGCAGTTTTTCTGTAAAGTATTCAAGTACAAAATTATTAAAGACCAATTTTCGGCAATTTTTATCAATTAATATCTTGTTAACTATTGCGAAAATTGCTAAATGATAGAGGATTTTTCTTCTCAGTTTAATCCATTCTGCCTCTATGCGAAAGATTTATCATTATTTTTCAAATACCCTATATAAAGTTATATGTATATATATGTATGTATATACATTTGTATCATGCATATATTCTGCAATAGACTTTACTTTTTTTGTTAATTTTATAACTAAACTAGTGTTTTCTAAACAGAACTAACTTTTTAAGACTATTTTTATGAAAGGTCACATTATCATCCATGTTTCTCTTCGATTCGCCATTATACAATGTTGTCACATTTTTATTAATATGTCCTAAGTAATAAATATTTTAAAGTAATTTTGAGTCCAGAATCGATTCAACAAGATTTTAATGAATATAATTGTCAAGTTTTTAACTTAAATATTCATTATTAACCAAGTTGTCGTGTAAAATGTAACTGGAGTATCACCTTCTCCTCTACTAAATAGTAAAAATACATTAAAAAAAATAACGTTTTAAATATTTGTTTTAAATTGTTTAAAAAGAAGTATGTTTAATTTAATCTAATATTTAAAACATTTTTTATGTTTCAAAATTTTTTTTTAAACATTTGTTTAAAAAAAAATTTTAAACAAAACAATCATGGAGGGAAGCTGGCGCGAGTGGAGAAGATTGTCCGCTCGACGATTCGAGCATATTTGATTTCGTGTGTTAAAATTTGCTAAATTTATATTTTCTCAGCAATAAATTGACATGGAGACTTGTTTTTTTTAAATCTGAAGTAACTCGACGAGATATAAACAAATAACTTAACCAAATGTTTCGCAAAATAATTGTAATCATGAAATTTTTAGTTTTTTGTTTCTTGAATTTTTATTTTTTCGATTTATTATTAAAAAATTACGTTTTAAGTATGGAATGCATGTGTTATTAACAAATTTAAGATCTATTATTTGACGGCCATTTCATTAGCTAAGTTTTATATTTATTTTAAATATGAAATCAAAAAATTGTATAATATCGAGTTTAGATACAATCAATGCATCAAATCGGATAAGATGATAAGCAATTAAGCTGCTGAAAACGATTTATCGAAATATTAATTATGTGATCGATGATGTGTTTATATCTAATGTGAACGCAAGAATAAAACCAGCGCCTGAACTTTATTGATAAATTTTATATCGTCATTTTTAAATCAATTTCAATTGATTCGGAGTAGTTTCGAATTAAAAAGAATCTCTGCAATTAACTTAATCCATGATTAACTTACCAAGCGACTGTATTATTATATTAATGTGGATAATATTTGTAGTTTCGGGGCATACACATACATGCTTTATCCTTACGAATAAATTTATCCTTCAGAATTAATATTATATTGGGTATGGGAATAAGTTTCCGCCCTTTTTAAATGAAAAAGATGTGTGAAAAAGATTTATTTAAACAAATCTATATAAGTGAGTTTATTCAAAGTATGCTCCTTCGGAAGCGACAACTTTCTCCCACCTTTCCGGTAATAAACGGATTCCTCGAATAAAAAAATCTGGTTCTTTTGATGCAATCCATTCATCAAGCCATTTTTTGATACCTTCATAAGAATTGAATCGTTCTCCAGAAAGGGCCGACTGCATGGATCGGAACAAATGGAAATCTGAAGGGGCAATGTTCGGGGAATACGGCGGGTGGGGCAGAATTTCCCACTTTACTCCTTCCAAGTATTTCTTGACCGGTTTTGCAACGTGTGACCTAGCTTGTCATGTAACAGAATCAGCTTGTTGTGCCTATTGTCCCATTCCGGTCGTTTTTCTTTCAAAGCTTGGTTTAAACGTATCAGTTGTAGCCGATAATGATCGCCAGTGATGGTTTCGGACGATTTGAGCAGCTCATAATATATAATACCTTTTTGATCCCACTAGATGCACAACATAATCTTCAAAGCATGGATATTTCGTTTTGGCGTTAATGGGCCTGGTTCACCTGGCATCACCCATGCCTTCAAGCATTTAGGGTATCGTAGTAGATTCATTTTTCATCGCCAGTTACGATACGATGTAGAAAATCCTTCCTTTGTTGTCATTGACGAAGCATCTCGCAGATGACCAAACGTCTTTCCATGTCTCTCTCTTTCAATTTGTATGGCATCCAATTTCCTTCTTTTTGCACCATTCCCATTGCGTGTAGACGTTTTCCAACAGTGGATCTATCAACATTTAACTCTTTTGCCAACCTATCGAGCGATAAACACGAATCTTCTTCGAGTAATGCTTGCAATTCTGCATCTTCAAATTTTTCCGGTGCACCTTCGTGTTTTTTGTCACGCACGTCAAAATCACCACTGTTGAATCGCCGAAACCATTCTTTACAACTAGTTTTCGATGGAGCATGCTCATCGTAAATATCTACGAGCAAACGATGCGTTTCCGCAGCACTTTTCTTTAAAATAAAATAATGGAGTAAAACTTCCCGCAAATGTTGCTTTTTTGGAATAAATTCCGACATCTTCAACGCAAAAAAAGTTACTCTTTGTTACGCTTCGAACGAATGCCATCTATTGGGCTTAAAAGTTTGGACACATACCTTTCAAAAACATGTCTTGCCGTTCTATCAAACACACGAGCAATGTTACTAACGACATCTTTCTGCAATGGGCGGAAATTTATTCCCATACCAATATTTATTGGAATATTTTATGATTTTATCATAAAAAAATTGCTTTTGGAAAGCACATATCACTTGAAATGTGATTTGTAGACAAATTAAAGTTAGTGAGATATATGTATAGAAATAGTTTTCATTTTAGAGTTTTCGTAAAAAATTTCAATAATGTATTCAAATACATTAATGCATTCAAATACATTACATTGCAATATTGCTGGAACGTTTTGTTGCAATATAACAAAAAGCGGACATCTTAACATTGTTGCAACAATAATTCACCAACGTTTCGTAACCACCATGTAATATTGCAATGTTTTAGTGAAATTATTCTGCAATGTTTCTGCAACCTTTTTGTGCTGTATGGGAAACTCTCGTGAGAAATTATACTAAAGAGAGCGGTAATCAACGGACAATGCGTGTTTCGTATGGTCTATTGTTGCCATTCTACACCCGCTCAAAGAAATGCTCATCGAGAATCTTCGTATCCGCATTACGTCGGTTCTAAATCTCGCGGGCATCGAATTTCCAATGATGTTGAGTCAAATTAAGAAATTCGAAATTTTGAATGACATTTCCATTAACGTCTAAGGTAAATGTCTCAATGGTCGGACACGTCCCAGTTGAAATAAAATATTTGCTATTTATTTGGACAGTTATGAATGAAAATAACAATTATTGTAAAAAATACTCTTACATTTGCCGATTAATTAGGAAAAAAGAGTAAACCAAATTCATAATTTTTATATTTCAAAAATTTATTATGTAATCATGTGTCTATGATTTGATAAAATGGTAGATAATCGTTAAGAAATTCGTTAAGCGTTAGCATCCAGCTTATAGAATAAAAACTGAATATTTAATTATATTTGTGAATAAATAAATGATATTGTGAATAAATAAATATTTAATTTTAAAGATTAGTTAGAAACTTGTTTTGAAAATTCATCATGAAAGTCACAACAAAAACGATATTTTTAAGGATCTGGAGACATTTAAAGTATTAATGGTCCCAATCGCCGGACTCGTATATGCAAACCCAGCTTGTGAGGTTAGAGTTGCTTTTATAAACATTATTGTTCGGTAAGTATAATAATTACATATTTTTAAAGACTTAATTGCATGTAAGACTTTTTAAAACTATTCATCAATAATTTCTTTTATTAACTTATGTTAAAATAAGTTATTAATGTACAATAGCTGTTATTTATCACAATCAAAGTTAAAAATCTTCTTTTATAACCTCATTGAGCAAGTGTTTTTAAAATCATGCATGAATAATTAGATTAGTGACTAAAAATCAGTAGAGAAGTAAACTTACTTTTACAGATAAAAATGAAAACAAAACAGTAGCAGAGCAAAAGGTATGCCCAATCAATGATAAATGATGCTATTCAGCGAGGGATTCCGATTAGACGAGTCAGCAAAATATATGGAATTTCAAAAACTACGTTGCATGATAAATTTAAAAATAAATCACAAATTGAATCTACAATGGGACCATCGACTATTCTGTCTTCAGAAGAAGAAAGCCAGTTATTGGATATTGTATGTAAGTGAAAGAAGCTTTCCGGTGACCAAGGAACAACTGTTAGACAGTGTGCAATTATTAATAAAACAGTTACAGAAAGAAAATCCTTTTAGGAACAACAGGCCTGGACATCATTGGTATGAATCATTTATTCATCAACACCCTGAGCTATCACATCGAGAATTGCACAGAATTTAATGACTATCAGAGCATCAGTTAATGAAGATTGTTTAAGAAAATGATTTCATGAAGTTCGTTAATACTTGTTAAAGAAAGAATTGCTCTCTATTGATGCTTCACGGTATTTTAATTGTGATGAAAGCTTCTTTTTATCGTGTCCGAAAGCAGAGCAAGTTATTGTTAAAAAAGGCTAAATTAGTATACAAAATTGTAAATATTGACGAAAAAGAGACACTGACAACATTAGTAATGATTAACGCTTCCGGAGTTATGGCATCTCCCATGATAATGTACACTTACAAAAGAATGCCAGCAACTATAACGCAGAGTATCCTCAAAGAATGGAGCATTGGAACTTCAAACGGAGGCTGTTGAGTCATTTTATGAATATATTACTAATATATTTTATCCGTGGCTGAAAACCAATAATTACATTTCCCGTCATATTATTCATGGATGGACATTTCTCGCACTTGACATTGCCTTTAGTAATTTTTGTTGATAGCATGAAATAGAGTTAATAGCTCTGTATCTAAACGCCACGCACATTTTGCAGCTATTAGATGTAGCGGTTTTCCATCATTTAAAATTGGTTTGGAAGAAAACTGTCAATAATTGGAAATTAGAAAATAACGGAGAACATCTAAAAAAGACATGTTTACCCCACTATTAAAAAAGACTCGATTCAATAGATCTTATTTCTATGACTAAAAATGAATTTCAAACGTGTGGATTTTATCCTTTTACATCTCATGCTGTGAATTTTAATATTTTAAACAAACAAAAAAAATCCAAGAACTTCAATACTAAACTTAATCAAACAGATTCGATAAAACAGTTTATTAGCTTTTTGAACGGCAATTGCCAGAAGAAATGTTCTAAACATTTAAAGCGGCGGAGATAGTAGGAGTTTGGAATGGTAAAATTAAAAATAAAGGTCTTTTTCAGTATTGGTTGATTAAGGGAAAAATCGGTAATACATTGATAAACTGAAAATTTAAATTGCATAAATCTATTTTAAGAATTATAAATACTACATACGAGGTCTGGCTATTAAATAACGAGACTGCGCGCGCAGAAGGCGTCCTAGAGAGGTAGGGTGGGAAATGAATGCAGCGTTGGATAGCTGGAAGTGTCTACTATTCCAGTACGAAAACACGTTTTTGTCGCTGTAGTATTTTTTCTGTAGAGGCTAGAAACGAACGTGTTTTTTTCTCGTGCTGATAACAATGTGTGACGAAAAACACGAGCAACGGATCAATGTGAAATTTCTCATTAAATTAAAAAAAACTCCGACTGAGTGCTATAAGTTGTTGAAAGAGGCCTATGGTGAGAATTCTCTATCTCGTGCGCGTGTTTTCGAATGGTATAAACGGTTTTCTGAAGGCCGTGAGAGCACCGAAGATGACCAACGTCCAGGTCGACCTGTCTCTGTTTCAACTCCGCAAACAGTGACCAAAATCAATGAAATTGTGCGCGAAGATCGTCGTATGAGCATTCGGATGATTGCTGAGACTGTAAACGCCGATAAAGAAACTGTCAGAAAAATTTTACATGACGAATTAAACATGAAGAAAGTCTGTGCGAAGTTGGTTCCAAAAAATTTGACCCCTCAACATAAGCTCGTCCGTCAATAGATCTGCTCAGATTTTCTTGAGAGGTTAGATGAAGAGCCTGAATTGATGGAAAACATCATCACTTGCGATGAAACCTGGATATTCCAATACGATGTTGAAACTAAGCGGCAATCCATGCACTGGAAAACTCCTGCATCGCCAAGAATGAAAAAAGCAAGGATGTCGAAATCAAAATTTAAAGCCATGCTAATCGTTTTTTTTCGACATCAACGGCATCGTGATGACTGAATGGGTTCCAGAGGGTCAAACTGTAAACCAAACTTACTATTTGACAGTTTTGGCAACACTGCGAGAGCGAGTTCGTAAGAAACGGTCGGAGTTGTGGAAAAACATGTCGTGGATCTTGCACCAGGACAACGCACCTGCCCATAACGCGCTGTCTGTGAAGCGTTATTTAGCCGCTAGAGGCACTCCAGTGCTCGAACACGCGCCGTACTCGCCTGATTTAGCACCCTGTGACTTTTTTCTGTTTCCGAAGATCAAGTCTGCCTTAAAAGGAACCCGGTTCGAGTCGATGGAAGAGGTGAAGCGAAAATCGGCGGAGCTCCTAAATGCTCTTACAAAAGAAGACTTCCAGCATTGCTTTGACCAATGGAAAAAACGAATGGAACGGTGTGTGGCGAGGGAAGGGGAGTACATTGAAGGGGAGCATTCGATTGTAGAATAATTTTTAAAATAAAACTCTTTTTCATAAGCAGTCTCGTTATTTAATAGCCAGACCTCGTATACTAACAATTCAAATTTCTTAATTAAATATTGCAATTAAATATTGCAATTAACTTAACTCTTAAATACTGTAATTTGCAAATATAAATATAGTATTTATAAATAACTGCAGAATTTCATTTTTTTATTATAATTTATTGTATGTTTTCAAATTAACTTATTTTTTGCGTCTTTATTCCAATTCTATATCTAATGTTGATTGTGATAAGCCTAGAAAAGATACTTTTAACAGCAATGAAGAATAAAGAATCGAATAGATAGCTACAAAGTACTCAGAATCAAAACTCGACAAATGATTATGTTTAAGAAATATTGTAAATACAATTTTGTCTTAAAAATGACACAAAATATTTCTTACTAACACCGTGTGTATATTGACTTAGTTCATAGAATATACGTTCAACACATTGCTCAAGCTCAAATAAGAAAAGCACAATTGTCGGTTTCATGTACAAACATGTGTCATTTAATGTTAACTTCACATTATTTGTATCATATATTTTAAGTTCCACATTTAGAATGATCCACATCGGTGATGATGATGGGACTGTTGACTGTTAATCGCTCGATATCTGCACGCTTCTCGATGAACGTCTTCCACGTAGTATGAGGTATAAACATGCGGTTGCCTCGATTATCACCAATCGCAATTTGCACATGAGATATAGATTCTATAACGATCCCAATGTCCAGAAATTTGTACGCTGTCGATGTCAATGCATATTTCCTCATTAAGATACGAATGTAGTGAGGGTTCGAAGATGTATTAGATGATGTTTGAAAAAATGCGCTTTGAAAAAAAAATCCATGTAAATAGATCTTACAAAAATACATAACGTATAATGCGTATAAACAAAACATTTTATAAAATTAAATGAACTTACTGTTTCTTGCACACCTCATCCTGTTGAATTGGAACGTAATAGTTCGTGGCTTGAGATATTTTATTTTTTCGGAGAACTATAATTAGCAATAGCTGTCTGAACTCTGTTGAAGCTCTCTAAACGACTGATGCGGTAACGTTGCCCGGAGCTCTTCTTTTAAACAGTGTTCCCTTCCACATTTTTTTTACACACCTTAAAATGGAGGGGATTTTTTTTATATACATTATACTTTGAAGAACAGTTGTGACGTGGTCGAAGGATATCAAATTGACACACATCATAAGAATGCACTCTAATATGATATCAAATCTCTTTTCTTTTAGAAATCGGCGCCAACGACAATAAAGTCTGTCTGCTCCTATTCTCTTTTCAAAAATGAATTTCGGGAAAAGAAATGAAAACATTTAAAAAAAAATCTTATCTTTTATTTTTTAAACTTGATACATTTCTTTCAGGCATTGCGACCACTAGTATATTTTAAACAAATTTGTAACGCACAATTCTTAACATGTTCTTCTACATCGTATAGTATTAGTAACATCTAGATTATGTAAAGAATCTATATCTTCGAAATAAATAGATCATAGACGTCATACAATAAACTTGGGCATCTGTCAACATAACCACATAGAAACATTAGTCGATTTGTGTCTGCATCATAAAGTTATTCTCGAGTGAAAATGTCAGTTTACGAGCCAAATTCTCGACATTTGCGGGAGGTTTTAATTTTCTGCTTCAATATGAAGAAATCTGCGGCTGAGGCTTATCGAATGTTCTCAAATACTTATGGTGAGGCCGCTATTAATGAAAGAACGTGTCGTGAGTGGTTTCAACGCTTCAAGAACGGTGATTTTGACGTCGAAGACCGGCATAGCGGTGGAAGAGAGAAGGTTTTCGAAGATGCAGAATTGGAGGCATTACTTGATCAAGATTCGTGTCAAAATCAAGAAGAATTGGCACGATCATTGGGAGTGACTCAACAAGCTATTTCAAAACGCCTCAAAGTCATGGGAATGATTCAAAAGCAAGGAAATTGGGTGCCGTACGAGTTGAAGTCGAGAGATGTTGAACGGTGTTTGTTTGCTTGTCAACAGCTGCTTGAAAGGCAAAGACGGAAGGGATTTCTGCATCGCATTGTGACTGGGGACGAAAAATGGGTTCATTAACCCCAAGCGCAGAAAATCATGGGGAGTTCCCGGCCATGCTTCCACGTCGATGGCCAAACCGAATATTCATGACTCCAAGGTCATGCTCTGTATTTGATGGGACCAGCTCGGCGTAGTGTATTATGAACTGTTAAAACCGAACAATCACAGGCGATCAGTATCGAACGCAATTGATGCGTTTGAGTCGAGTATTGAAAGACAAAGACACGGCCGCAATACAATGAGAGACACGATAAAGTGATTTTGCAGCATGACAATGCTCGACCCCATGTTGCGAAAGTGGTCAAGACATACTTGGAAACGTTAAAATGGGAAGTCCTACCCCACCCGCCATATTCTCCAGACGTTGCTCCTTCTGACTATCACTTGTTTCGATCAATGGCACACGGCCTGACTGACCAGCACTTCCGGTCTTATGAAGAAATAAAAAATTGGATCGATTCGTGAATCGCCTCAAAAGATGACCAGTTTTTTCGACGCGGGATTCGTACGCTGCCCGAAAGACGGGAGAAAGTAGTGGCCAGCGATGGACAATACTTTGAATCATAAATGTATAACCAGTTTTTTACAATAAAGCCTTGAATTTCGGAAAAAAACGGCGGAAGCAAAGTTGTACATCTAATATATAAGAGCCTTATTGTCGTCATTTTCTTCCACACCAATTACAGCCATTGTAATCAGGTGTTTCACCATGCTGTACGGAATCATCCTGTCTTCCTATTGCAATCCATGGTGACAAGCATTCAGTTAGGAAGCGCAATCCTTTTCGGATTTTGTCAACAAATTCCATGGCATAGGACATGTAAAAATGTTATGAGAGAATGGCTCCGTTTCTCAACATCGTCATTTCCTTTACGATAAATTTCCTTCCAACAATAAATCCTTGTACAAACAATCAAATTAGGCATGCATTAAAAAAGCGTGTTTTTCTTATGTCATTGTGTTTAACGATATTTCAAAGAGATTTTAAATTGATTTCAAAGATGACACACATGTTTGTTATTGAATATTGTCACGCTTACTAAATGTAAGTAAACAAAAAATGAAGACTTATTTACAATATTACATTAAAGATTCTTTAAATTAATGTTTTATAAATATGTAAGTTATGATGTAATTTTTTATTATTGAATGCAAAAACGGTTATATTATGACATCTCTTAACACGATCTGAATTTCTTTCACTTAATCCAAAGAATTTATTACGTCTATATTTTAACATTAATAAATTTCACATTAAATATATTACAGATATGATGCATCTTCAAATCGTAATAAAAAAAAAATGTAATTCTAAATGTATGAGTAAGTATAAAATGCTAAAACGAATAATATGTTTCAATGTTTCCGTGCAAACGTTCGCTGCCGAAATTTAAATTATCTTAAAGAATTCATTACTCGTGTAACTTTAATGTTAAAAACGTTATGAATTTTTTTAAAGTATAAGAGACCAACATTGTTCAATCTCAACTGTTAAAAAATACATTATTTCTTCAAACGCTCTTGCACGGTTTATGTTCACTGCTATAATACCAAATCATTGTTTAATAATAACAATCATTTATTGTTATAATAGAATTAAAATTAAATTACTGCACAATACAGTTCTGTCTTATTATTGCGATCAATAATAAACTTTCTACAGATACAACGCTAAATTCATGACATTAGCTACATAGTTTTTAAATTTATTATATAATTATACGTTATTAATTTAGTTTTTTTTTCTTATACGCACGCACGCACACACGCACGTACGCACGCACGCACGTACGCACACACGTTTTATATTTTTATATATTATATATATGTTAATCATGAATTTCGGGGACCCTTTTTGAATTGGTTTTTTTGGGAACTTTTGATTCCATCGAGGACAATCTCCAAAATTCTGCACACAAATCGTACACTTCAGGGATGTCCCCAAAGTTATTATTCTACAAAATTTGTACTTTTCGACACATTTGTTCTAGGTACATGGAGGACCGTCCCCTAAGTTCCGTAAAATATATCGACTATTTTGGGAATAATACATTATATTAATTTTTATTGACTTTGTTGAAGTTTTGCGCGATATACTACATATAAATATATACTACATATAAATTGGCATGACGGATTTCCTGTCTTTGTAGAAATTAATTTTTTAATCTTTATTATTCTTTGCATAGTAAGAAAAGATTTTCATTTTCACATATTCCTCCATCATAAAGCAAAATATTTATAATGTCAAAAGCTGTAGTTATAAATAATAGTTATAAATAACTTTTTGTTTTATGAATAAAGAAATATATAAAAATGTAAATCTTTTCTTACTGTGCAAGAGTATAATAAACTTTCTAAAAGTAAAATTTTTGAATCTAGAAAAAATGTCCTCCAAAAATACAAATTTTATGGAATAATAATTTAGGGGATTAGGATAATTAGGTCTCTGAACTGATTTATGCTGAATTTAAGAACAATCCTCAATGGAATCAGAAGTCCTCAAAATAGCTAATCTCGATAAAAAATTGTCCCCAAAATCTATGGTTAACATATATACAGATTAGAGAATTGGTCATCTAAAAATAATCAATGGTCTAATTTACAATGTACAGTTAATTCGGGTACTACAAGGGCAAGTCAATAAGTTCTTAGAAAATCTGTCAGAGGACACTCGCAGTGTTATGTCACATTACTTTTTGACAAGTAGCATCTTTCAGCTGATTACTGTCAAATTTTGAACGGAATTCATTGCGTGGTTTCATTTCTGTAGACGATTAAAGCGAACAATCTTTGTATTTTTGCAAAATGGAAAAAAGTAGAGTTTCGGCCAGTGATCAAAATTCTATATATGAAAGGTTTAACGCCGAAAGAAATCAAAGCCAAGTTGGATAATGTTCATAGCACATCTGCGCCAGCGTTTGCGACTGTATACAATTGGGTAAATGAATTTAAACGTGATCGTATCCACATGTGATGCACTTCGTTCGGGACGTCCAATTGAGGCTGCTACAACAGAAATCATCGATAAAGTCCACGATATTGATTAATCGATGAAAGTGCGCGAGCTGTTGAGGCTACAGGCATATCACATGGCACAGTGATTTCAATTTTGCATGAACAATTGGATATGAAAAAGCTATCGGCAAGATGGGTGCCGCGTTTGCTCACTGTAGACCACAGCGCGACCGTGTGACGATTTCAAAACAATGTTTGGAGATGTTTCAACATAATCCAGATGAATTTCTGCGTCGATTCATTACTGTGGATGAAACATGGATCCATTACTTCACACTCGAGACGAAGGAAGTCAAAACAACTTGAACTTCATCGAGTGAACCAACTCCGAAGAAGGCGAAGACCATGAAGTCGGCCGGAAAAGTGATGACCACAGTTCTTTGGGATACACGCGGTGTAATTCATATCGATTACCTTCCGTCGAAGCAAACGATCAATGGCGATTACTATGCAGCCTTATTGGACCGTTTCAACAACATTTTAAAGAAAAAACGTTCCCATTTGGCGAAGAAGAAAGTGCTCTTCCATCAAGACAATGCACGGGTTCACACGTGCCCGGCACCGATGGCCAAATTCAATGAATTCTGCTACAAATTGCTTCCCCATCCAGCATATTTGTCAGATTTAGCCCCTATTTCCTGTTTCCAAAACTGAACAAAAGGTTCGGAGGAAAGAGATTTACCACCAGAGAGCAGCTCATCGCCGAAACATTTATTTTGAAGGATTGGATAAATCATATTATTCAGACGACTTGAAAACGTTGGAGAATCGTTGGATTAAGTGTATCGAACTGAAAGGAGATTATGTTGAGAAATAAAAATGAATCGATCAAAAAAAATGTGTTTTATTATGTTTTTCTAAGAATTTATTGACTTGCCCTCGTCTAATTAGTAACTTTCTATTAACTTTAATTTCGGTGATATGTGTAAACGTGCATGATATGTGTATTTAATTAATCATTTTGATGCATATCGTACCAATTCACATCTTTTAAATACATTGCTAAAATTAAGAAAATTTAATAGAAAAATACTAGTTAGTATGCTTCAAGTGCTCAAAGCATCGTGTTGCGTTGTGTTGCTCTATAGAACGATTTCACACAACACAACTCAACAGATATAATACACACATTAGAAAACTATATATTTGTAGATGTCTCTGAAATGGACGATATACATTTGCAAATGTATATACAAAAGTATATAATTCCCGAAAGTAACACCATCTTATACATTTAATACAAATGTGTACAAAAAAGACGCATTCTATATGCGTATCAATGTATACTTCAGTGAGTGATATATTTTATGTATACCAAAAAAACAGTTGTGTTAGTAAAAGTCCCCAAAAACTACAATTAACATATATATATATATATATATATATATATATATAATATATATACAGGGTGCGCCAGAGAAACTTACTTATTTGAAAAAATTCCCGACCGTTGAGTTGGGCAGGTAGAGGGGCGGGAGGGGCGCATCTGGAGGGGGACGTCCCCAAGTTTGTTTCCCATTCTCGTCAGTTGCCATTATGCTGTGGTCTAGAGAGCAGCGGGCCTTCGCCGTCGAGAGCTTCTTTTGTAACGGTCGCTCAGTTGTTGCTACGCAACGTGCCTTTCGCGCTCGCTTCGAAATTCCTCCTCACAGACTCGTTCCTGGCCGTAATTCGATTCTGTCGTGGGTCAACTCATTTCAGGAGTGTGGAAGTGTCGCTAAACCCAGAAATGGACGTCAACGGAACAGCAGAACACCGGAAGCTGTGGAAAGAGTGAGGCAGTCAATTCTGCGTTCTCCCCGGCGTTCGGCTCGCAAACATGCAGTTGCTCTGGGAATTTCGGACACCACTGTTCGACGAATTCTCCATGAAGAACTTCAATTTCATCCCTATAAATTGGCTGTTGTGCAACAATTAAGTGAACGCGATTTTGTTGCCCGTCAAAATGCATGCGAATTGCTGCTTGACAACCTGCCTCAAGACGCGGTCGTTTTTTTCAGTGACGAGGCTCACTTCCACATTTCCGGCTCCGTCAACAAGCAAAACATGCGTTATTGGAGTGGTGAGAATCCGCGTGAACTTCACCAGAAGCCACTTCATTGTGAACGAGTTACTGTGTGGTGTGCGATATCGGTAATGGGAATAATTGGCCCTTATTTTTTTGAAGAAAACGAACGCGCAGTTACAGTGAGTGCAGCTCGTTACAGGAGCATGATCGAGGAATTTTTTCTTCCAAGCCTCGAAGAAATGAACGTTAGGGACGTGTGGTTTCAGCAAGATGGAGCCACAGCACACACAGCACGAGACTCAATGAATTTGCTGCGACAACGTTTCCCCGACCGCCTCATCTCTCTCCGAGGCGATCTCCCATGGCCGGCGCGCTCTCCGGATTTGAGTCCATGTGATTTTTTTTTATGGGGTTATTTGAAATCCCTTGTTTATGTTGATCGACCACGGACCATAGATCACCTGAAGAACAACATTCGCGACGCTATTGCCAATATTCCGATTGATATGCTGAGAAGAGTGGACGAGAACTTCAAAAAACGACTTAACCAGTGTATGCGCGATGGGGGTCGCCATTTAACCGATGTAATTTTTAAGACGGTATGAAAAAAAAATTGGGACATTGTATTTTCAAATAAAAAAAGAATTACAACAATAACTAAAGTACTTTTGTTTTTATTGAACTTTCAAAAAAGTAAGTTTCTCTGGCGCACCCTGTATATACAATATATACGTTATAAATCGTATAAAAAATTTCTTTAATTAGATAAATAAATTTTAATTCCATCAATTAAGTAAAAGAAATTCTATATTCGACCAAAGCTGATCTTATTGCCTAAATATCTCGGTGTGAATTTATATACATACGTACGTAGACAATTCTATAAACTGCGCAATAAAGGTCCTTTTCAATCTTAAAACGCAATCATAGATAGAACTACAGTAGTGTAGGAAAAGTATATGTTGCGTTTACGAATTCTTATTTAGTTAGTCTTATTTAGCATTTCCGACTATGACGATATGCGCTAGAATATCAGCGCGCTTGCGCAAGAACGAAAAGGTAGAAGAAGGTGAGGACAAAGAGGTAGTTGTAAAATGGCGAGGCACGTGTGTGGCACGACGAAGCATTGAAGTGCGATTCTCTTCTGAATTGTCGGCCAGCAATACCTCATTTCCATCACTTGGATCAATCTTATTTCCTACAAATTTGGGGGCTCGTCCGAGGATAAGAGCTGGTGAGAGACAAAAGGAGAGAGAAGACGAAAAGACGAAAAAAAAAGAAGCAAGACGAAAAGACAATAAGATGAGAGAGAGAAAAGACGAAAAGGCGAGAAAGACGAAAAGACGAAAAGACGAAGGAGAAAAGACGAGAAAGACGAAAAGATGATAAAACGAGAGAGAGAAAAGACGAAAAGGCGAGAAAGACGAAAAGACGAAGAAGAAAAGACGAGAAAGACGAAAAGACGAGAGAGAGAGAGAGAAGACACAAGACGGAGAAGAAGGAAGACGACAAAAAAAAAAGAGAGAAAAGACGTTAAGAATCCGAAAGACATCGAGTGTACAACTACAAGGTGGCGCAGCGACACTAGAAATACATTGGCAAGACTGTGAATGCGTCGGTAACGCCAACATCGAGAGGGCAGTGACAATACGACGCGAGTGAGCGCGTGACAGTAACGCTGGTAACGACATCGAAAGTGTGACGGCGGGACTGCACGATATAAACGAACGTGAGTCGGTAATCTTGAGTGTACGCGAACAAGACAGTGCAACAACAGTGAGAGCGCGACGGTAAACACGTGTCACATTGCGTAAAGCGTGGAGGCAAGATGAACAACCTCGCGCAAATCGAAGCAATCAGGTAAAAGATACGAACGGCGTCGACCGTTGTCGTGACGGCTTTACATAGATTCATTTTCGAAAAAGAAGGCGACCGAAAGAACCAAAGACTCAGAGATTTCGAAGGCTTACTTTCAAGAAAGACATGACGGGATATGTGAATAAGATAGAAGCGGCGCGAAAACTTTCGATCGGCGACTTAATATCATGCTGCAACATTCTTGGTTTAGAATACGGCGGAAACAGAGAAAAGATAATAACACATATATTACACAGTTTAATGGATTTAGATACTTTCACGCCTAAAGATAGTGAACAAGACGGTGAATTAGACGAAGATGCGAGTGACGAGGGAACAGCTGACAAGCAAGACGATGAAAGAGAGGAACAAAGAAGCAATAAAGAAAGTGAAAATAACCTCGAAGAGAACCACTCTACCAGAGGCAGTCAAGTGAATATGAAATTCGCAATGACATACCGAGACGTGCAAGATTCAATTAAAACTTTCACTGAAAAAGATACATATCCGGTTGAAAGATGGATATCTAAATTCGAAGATGCGGCTAACCTGTTTGGATGGTCGGAATTACAGAAGCTAGTGTTCGCAAAGAAATCACTAGCTGGACCTGCTAAAATGCTCATCGACAGCGAAGGCATTATCAAGTCGTGGAAGAAATTAAAAGAAATTCTACGAGACGAATTTATAGACAAAATAAACAGTGCTCAAATACATGATATGCTGGTCAGAAGAAGATTGAAGAGAGGCGAAACCGTACAGGAATATTATTATGTGATGAAAGAAATAACTGCTAGAGGCAAAATAGAAGCAGAAGCACTCATGAAATACGTGATTGATGGAATTCCGGAAGTCGCACAGGGCAAGATCATATTGTACGGAGCTAAAAAGTTGACGGAATTCAAAGAGAAGCTTAAAATATACGAAGCAATTCGAAAGAAGAATACTGAGAGGATGAGAACGAGAGAGAAGAACAGCATGCAGAAGAAGACAGAAGAAGCGAGGAAACCAACCAAGAAATGGTGAAAAAGAATAAGAGACAGATGTGCGGTGCTACAATTGCGGCAGTAAAGGACACAAAGCTAAAGACTGCAAGAAGAGAGAATTAGGTAAAAAGTGTTTTAAGTATCAAAAATATGGGCATACTGCAAGGTTGTATAACGCGTCAGACGATAGTGAAGCAGTAGCGGATAAGAAGATGGCGCTAATTAATACGGTTACTGATTCATCGAGCGATAGAATGTTTAAACACATCATGATAAACGGTGCGCGGGTTAATGCGTTAATTGATACAGGCAGTCAAATCACGGTAATGCGCAAAGATGTTTACGATAGAATGAAATTAGACAAGCTACGGAGAAATAGTATTTGTTTAACCGGTTTTGGAAAAAACGAAGTGCATTCATTGGGTTGCGTAAATATAATTATAGAAGAAGATGCTGATGAATATCCGTGTGTAGCGCACGTTGTGCCAAACGAAGCTACAAATTCAAGCATCATAATTGGTAGCGATTTTCTAGCGATGACGAAAATGACCATCAATAACGACGGAATAACTATACGAAGAGCAACACCTGCTCAATTGTTAACATAAATCAACGTGATTGAAAAGCAACTGTTAGACATTGGTGACGCGACGGATCCGAAAGTACGCGAAGAAGTAGAGACGATTGTTGAAGAGTATCAAGTAAATAAGTGTAAGACAACGGACGTGAGCATGCGTATCGTATCAAAAGACGAAAGGCTTNTTACGATAAAATGAAATTAGATAAGGGGAAATAGTATTTGTTTAACCGGTTTTGGAAAAAACGAAGTGCATTCATTGGGTTGCGTAAATATAATTATAGAAGTAGATGCTGATGAATATCCGTGTATAGTGCACGTTGTACCAAATGAAGCTACAAATTCAAGCGTCATAATTGGTAGCGATTTTCTAGCGATGACGGAAATGACCATCAATAACGACGGAATAACTATACGAAGGGCAACACCTGCTCAATTGCTAACACAAATCAACGTGATCGAAAAGCAACCGTTAAACATTGGTGACGTGATCCGAAAGTACGCGAGGAAGTAGAGACGATTGTTGAAGCGTATCAAGTAAATAAGTGTAAGACAACGGACGTGAGCATGCGTATTGTACCAAAAAGCCTATTTTTCAAAAACCGCGACTATTAAAACCTATATAAAAACCGGTACCTGAGCGCGAAATAGTCGAAAATCAAATAGCAGAATGGCTAAACGACGGGGTCATTGAGAAGTGTACGTCGGAATACGCGAGTTTAGTAGTCGTTGTAAGAAAGAAGGACGGATCACCGCATGTATGTATTGATTATAGGAAGTTAAATGGAGTCATAGAAAAGGACGGTCATCTCTTACCACTAATCGAAGGTCTACTAGATAAATTAGAGGATGCTTGTGTGTTTAGTACGTTAGATCTGAAAAATGGATTTTTTCATATATCCATAGAAAAAGAGAGTCGAAAATATACGGCATTTGTCACCCCGAACGGTCAATATTAATTCTTGAAAGTCCCTTTTGGATTATGTATGGTAATTCGCCGAGGGTTTTCCAAAGATACAATAATGCTGCTTTCTGGGATTTGATTAGACAAAATATAGTGTTACTTTACGTGGATGACTTGATCGTGCCGGCAGCAAACGAACAAGAAGCGTTGGAATGATTGCGAATCGTATTAAAAACAGCTAGCGACTACGGTTTACAAATTAATTTTAAAAAGTGTCAATTCGTGAAAAGAACTATCGAATTTCTAGGCCATATAGTAGAAGGGGGCAAAATTTACCCTTCCCAAGAGAAAGTTAAAGCCGTGATAGATTACCCAGAGAAAGAATTAAAAGATATACAAAGTTTTCTTGGATTAACGGGTTACTTCAGAAAGTTTATACCTTCGTATTCTACAATCGCAAAACCGTTGAGCGACATGTTGCGGAAAGATCAATCGAAAATAATTTTGACAATAAGGCTCGAAACGCGCTCATACAACTGAAGACGATTTTAACTCAGAATCTAGTATTGAAAATATATCATTCGCGACACGAAACAGAAGTACATACGGACGCAAGTATAGACGGTTATGGAGCTGTACTCCTACAGCGTTCGACGAAGATAACTTATTACACCCAGTATATTTTAAGCAAAAAGACTAAAAAAGAGGAAAGGAATTGCACGAGTTGAATTGGAGGCGCTTGCGATAATAGAGGCACTTAGAAAATTCCGGGTGGATCTGTTAGGAATTCAATTTAAAATAATTACTGATTGTGCGGCTTTTCAGCGAACCATGAGCAAAAAAGAGTTAAGTACACGTATTGCGAGATGGGCTTTAGTGTTAGAGGATTTTGATTACATCATAGAGCATAGACCGGAAACCCGTATGAAACACGTCGATGCTTTGAGTCGACATCCGATTTTGACAATAGTGAAAAGTCCAATTATACCACAAATTAGAAGTCAAGCAAACGATGAAGAGATTCAAGCGATAAAAGAAATTGTCAAAGACAAACCATATAAGAATTACCACATAAGCGGCGATTTATTATATAAATTTCAAGACGGNCTGAGAGGATGAGAACGAGAGAGAAGAACAGCATGCAAAAGAAGACAGAAGAAGCGAGGAAACCAACCAAGAAATGGTGAAAAAGAATAAGAGACAGATGTGCGGTGCTACAATTGCGGCAGTAAAGGACACAAAGCTAAAGACTGCAAGAAGAGAGAATTAGGTAAAAAGTGTTTTAAGTATCAAAAATATGGGCATACTGCAAGGTTGTATAACGCGTCAGACGATAGTGAAGCAGTAGCGGATAAGAAGATGGCGCTAATTAATACGGTTACTGATTCATCGAGCGATAGAATGTTTAAACACATCATGATAAACGGTGCGCGGGTTAATGCGTTAATTGATACAGGCAGTCAAATCACGGTAATGCGCAAAGATGTTTACGATAGAATGAAATTAGACAAGCTACGGAGAAATAGTATTTGTTTAACCGGTTTTGGAAAAAACGAAGTGCATTCATTGGGTTGCGTAAATATAATTATAGAAGAAGATGCTGATGAATATCCGTGTGTAGCGCACGTTGTGCCAAACGAAGCTACAAATTCAAGCATCATAATTGGTAGCGATTTTCTAGCGATGACGAAAATGACCATCAATAACGACGGAATAACTATACGAAGAGCAACACCTGCTCAATTGTTAACATAAATCAACGTGATTGAAAAGCAACTGTTAGACATTGGTGACGCGACGGATCCGAAAGTACGCGAAGAAGTAGAGACGATTGTTGAAGAGTATCAAGTAAATAAGTGTAAGACAACGGACGTGAGCATGCGTATCGTATCAAAAGACGAAAGGCTTATTTTTCAAAAACCGCGACGATTACCGGCACCTGAGCGCGAAATAGTTGAAAACCAAATAGCGGAATGGCTAAACGACGAGATCATTGAGAAGTGTACGTCGGAATACGCGAGTCCAGTAATCGTTGTAAGAAAGAAGGACGGATCACCGTGTGTATGTATTGATTATAGGAAGTTAAATCGAGTCATAGAAAAAGATGGTCATCCCTTACCCTTACACTAATCGAAGATCTATTAGATAAATTAGAGAATGCTCGTGTGTTTAGTACGTTAGAGCTGAAAAATTTTTTCATGTATTCATAGAAAAAGAAAGTCGAAAATATGCGGCGTTTGTCACCTCGAACGGTCAATACCAATTCTTGAAAGTCCCTTTTGGATTATGTAATTCGCTGAGGGTTTTCCAAAGATACATTAATACTGCTTTCTGGGATTTGATTAGACAAAATATAGTGTTGCTTTACGTGGATGACTTGATCGTGCCGGCAGCAAACGAACAAGAAGCGTTGAAACGATTGCGAATCGTATTAAAGACAGCTAGCGACTACGATTTACAAATTAATTTTAAGAAGTGTCAATTCGTGAAAAGAACAATCGAGTTTCTAGGTCATGTAGTAGAAGGGGGCAAAATTTACTCTTCCCAAGAGAAAGTCAAAGCTGTGATAGATTACCCAGAGCCGAGAGAATTAAAAGATATTCAAAGCTTTCTCGGATTAACGGGTTACTTTAGAAAGTTTATACCTTCGTATTCTACGATCGCGAAACCGTTGAGCGACATGTTGCGGAAAAATCAAGCGTATAATTTTGACGATAAGGCTCGAAACGCGTTCATACAATTGAAGACGATTTTAACTCAGAATCCAGTACTGAAAATATATCATTCGCGACACGAGACGGAAGTACATACGAACGCAAGTATAGACGGTTATGGAGCTGTACTCCTACAGCGTTCAGACGAAGACAATTCATTACATCCAGTATATTTTATGAGCAAAAAGACTAAAAAAGAGGAAAGGAATTACACGAGTTATAAATTGGAGGCGCTTGCGATAGTAGAGGCACTTAGAAAATTCCGAGTGTATCTGTTAGGAATTCAATTCAAAATAATTACTGATTGTGCGGCTTTTCAGCGAAATGAGCAAAAAAGAGTTAAGTACACGTATTGCGAGATGGGCTTTAGTGTTAGAGGATTTTGATTACATCATAGAGCATAGACCGGAAACCCGTATGAAACACGTCGATGCTTTGAGTCGACATCCGATTTTGACAATAGTGAAAAGTCCAATTATACCACAAATTAGAAGTCAAGCAAACGATGAAGAGATTCAAGCGATAAAAGAAATTGTCAAAGACAAACCATATAAGAATTACCACATAAGCGGCGATTTATTATATAAATTTCAAGACGGTAGGAATTTACTTGTTATTCCCAGAACGCTAGAATTAGACGTAATTCGAACGATTCACGAGAAAGGACATATTGGCGGCAAAACGTACCGAAGAGCGTATTCGGCAGGAGTATTTTATACGCGATTTAAGAAGTAAAGTAGAACGACACATTGCCAGTTGTGTGCAGTGTATATTAACGAATCTCAAAGAAGGTAGTCAGGAAGGATATCTACATCCTATTCCCAAGCCTGATGTGCCGTTACACACATATCATGCCGATCATTTAGGGTCGTTAGATACCACTAATAAAAATTACAATCATATTCTTGCTATTATTGATAGTTTTACTAAATTTATGGTTGTATCCGACTAATCTACCACAGCTCGCGAGGTCACAAGTCGGTTAAACGTTCAAAAACAAATATTCCGAAACAAATCGTGACGGATAGAGGCACAGCTTTTACCTCTCAAGAGTTCAAGGAGTATTGTCAGAGTGAAGGAATTGAACACGTGACAATCACCACGGGATTGCCAAGGGCAAACGGACAAGTGGAACGTTTGAATAGGGCGATCATATCGATATTTTCCAAGTTATCAATCGAAGAACCTGCTAAATGGTACAAACATGTAGATAAATTACAACGTATATTAAACTCCACGTTCAATCGTAGTACATATAAATGTGACGCCTTTTGATTTACTATTTGGCGTAAAAATGCGCGACGAAACCGATCTGAAACTACGCGAAGTAATAGAACAAGAATTTCGATCGAAATTTGAGGAAGAGCGTAACGAAATTAGAGCTAGAATAAAAGAACAAATTCTGAAAGTGCAATCAGAGAATTGTAGAACATATAATTTCAGACGTAAGAAGGCTACAGAATACCAGGTAGGAGACGTAGTAGCGATCAAGCGAACACAATTAGGTTCAGGCCGAAAATTACGAGCGAAATATTTAGGACCATATCTAATTAGTCTCGCTCGCGCCGTCATACGGAACGGACGTACTTAATACGCGCTCGCAAACGAACAGTAATACTGTTCATCCGTAAGTGGGTAAATAATATAAAGTGTCAACTAAACGCGAGTGAAAGTGATTAAATCATTATAAAATTATAATAGCAAGAAGAATAGCATTCGGTGAAAGGAATCCGCGGCCGCCAGGGCCGGCGGAAGAAGAGCCGTAGGTGTGCAACATTCCGGCGTATCTGATCCGCTGAATCAGTCGCCGGGTCGTACAACGATGTCAGTAACGAACAATCTCGATGAAATTGCATCGCTAACTCCGTCAATTGCATCGCTAACACCGTCACGGCAAAAGAATTTGCCGCTCTCGGCTGAGGAATGGCAAACTGTAAAATCGAAGAAAAAACGACCACTACTTAGTCCAGACGGAAACAATACACAACACAAATCAAAACAAACACGCATTGTCGATTACTGGCTAAGTAAGCCCGTGGAAACAACAAACACATTTAAAGATTTAAACGTTCATGAATCCGAGGAAACAGAAAATATGGACATTGTAAAGCCGGTNATCGCGAAACCGTTGAGCGACATGTTGCGGAAAGATCAAGCGTATAATTTTGACGATAAGGCTCGAAACGCGTTCATACAATTGAAGACGATTTTAACTCAGAATCCAGTACTGAAAATATATCATTCGCGACACGAAACGGAAGTACATACGGACGCAAGTATAGACGGTTATGGAGCTGTACTCCTACAGCATTCAGACGAAGACAACTCATTACACCTAGTATACTTTATGAGCAAAAAAACTAAAAAAGAGGAAAGGAATTACACGAGTTATGAATTGGAGGCGCTTACGATAGTAGAGGCACTTAGAAAATTCCGAGTGTATCTGTTAGGAATTCAATTCAAAATAATTACTGATTGTGCGGCTTTTCAGCGAACCATGAGCAAAAAAGAGTTAAGTACACGTATTGCGAGATGGGCTTTAGTGTTAGAGGATTTTGATTACATCATAGAGCATAGACCGGAAACCCGTATGAAACACGTCGATGCTTTGAGTCGACATCCGATTTTGACAATAGTGAAAAGTCCAATTATACCACAAATTAGAAGTCAAGCAAACGATGAAGAGATTCAAGCGATAAAAGAAATTGTCAAAGACAAACCATATAAGAATTACCACATAAGCGGCGATTTATTATATAAATTTCAAGACGGTAGGAATTTACTTGTTATTCCCAGAACGCTAGAATTAGACGTAATTCGAACGATTCACGAGAAAGGACATATTGGCGGCAAAACGTACCGAAGAGCGTATTCGGCAGGAGTATTTTATACGCGATTTAAGAAGTAAAGTAGAACGACACATTGCCAGTTGTGTGCAGTGTATATTAACGAATCTCAAAGAAGGTAGTCAGGAAGGATATCTACATCCTATTCCCAAGCCTGATGTGCCGTTACACACATATCATGCCGATCATTTAGGGCCGTTAGATACCACTAATAAAAATTACAATCATATTCTTGCTATTATTGATAGTTTTACTAAATTTATGGTTGTATCCGACTAATCTACCACAGCTCGCGAGGTCACAAGTCGGTTAAACGTTCAAAAACAAATATTCCGAAACAAATCGTGACGGATAGAGGCACAGCTTTTACCTCTCAAGAGTTCAAGGAGTATTGTCAGAGTGAAGGAATTGAACACGTGACAATCACCACGGGATTGCCAAGGGCAAACGGACAAGTGGAACGTTTGAATAGGGCGATCATATCGATATTTTCCAAGTTATCAATCGAAGAACCTGCTAAATGGTACAAACATGTAGATAAATTACAACGTATATTAAACTCCACGTTCAATCGTAGTACATATAAATGTGACGCCTTTTGATTTACTATTTGGCGTAAAAATGCGCGACGAAACCGATCTGAAACTACGCGAAGTAATAGAACAAGAATTTCGATCGAAATTTGAGGAAGAGCGTAACGAAATTAGAGCTAGAATAAAAGAACAAATTCTGAAAGTGCAATCAGAGAATTGTAGAACATATAATTTCAGACGTAAGAAGGCTACAGAATACCAGGTAGGAGACGTAGTAGCGATCAAGCGAACACAATTAGGTTCAGGCCGAAAATTACGAGCGAAATATTTAGGACCATATCTAATTAGTCTCGCTCGCGCCGTCATACGGAACGGACGTACTTAATACGCGCTCGCAAACGAACAGTAATACTGTTCATCCGTAAGTGGGTAAATAATATAAAGTGTCAACTAAACGCGAGTGAAAGTGATTAAATCATTATAAAATTATAATAGCAAGAAGAATAGCATTCGGTGAAAGGAATCCGCGGCCGCCAGGGCCGGCGGAAGAAGAGCCGTAGGTGTGCAACATTCCGGCGTATCTGATCCGCTGAATCAGTCGCCGGGTCGTACAACGATGTCAGTAACGAACAATCTCGATGAAATTGCATCGCTAACTCCGTCAATTGCATCGCTAACACCGTCACGGCAAAAGAATTTGCCGCTCTCGGCTGAGGAATGGCAAACTGTAAAATCGAAGAAAAAACGACCACTACTTAGTCCAGACGGAAACAATACACAACACAAATCAAAACAAACACGCATTGTCGATTACTGGCTAAGTAAGCCCGTGGAAACAACAAACACATTTAAAGATTTAAACGTTCATGAATCCGAGGAAACAGAAAATATGGACATTGTAAAGCCGGT
>JAANIC010001960.1:29215-55678 GCA_017607545.1 Acromyrmex charruanus
AATAATTCATATTACTTGGAAAATCCTGGGCGTGATTCTCATTTAATTTATTCCATATAACATTCTTTCTAAAAATTCTCCTGCTCTGCTCTTGCCTGCATGACATTTGGAGTGTTGACTTTTTCAATCATTTTATGAGCAAGCTCTACAGTAGCTTCTTCCATTAATATCAAGTTTCGGTAGCAATTTATTACCCCCAGTTATAAGATAGAAGTCTCATAGAATATGTGCCGTAAGAATGATGCAATCAATAAAATGGAATATTGTTTTAATGTGTTCATTTCGAACTTCAACTACCCTAGATCTTGTAATCAATCGAGATTCATTAGCTGCCCTTGTAATATGCTGAGATTCACCTCTTTTGAGGACAAGTTGAATCTTACAATCAATTCCTTTTTTTTCCAAAAAAGGTACAACGCGATTACTTCTGTCCGCAATGATTATGTCTTTTCGTCGTAACTAGGCTCTAAGTCCATTAACCGCATCAAATTCATTTTTAAGAATTGCTGCATCGTTATTTCCTGCTATTAGAAAAGTAAGGTCCGTGTATATCAAGAATAAATCCATCAGGAACAACTACAAGTACAGATTTAACTAGATGACGCCCTTTATGCATAGAGAAGGATTGTCTTAAAGTTTTAAATGATTTTTTCATATATGTTGCATCAACAATTAAAATTGCTTTTAGATCATTCGGTTCCGGATTGTACAATGCATTAAAAAATGAAGTAATGTGATCTCTAATGTATACTTCTCAAGTAATGAAATTGAGATCTATATTGTTTGATACGAATTGTAACATTAACGATTTTCTTACAAGACTGACCTCAAGATTTAACAGCCTGTTTACTAGAATTTGAAAATTACTCTCAAGAATTCATTCGGAAAGATTGTGACGCATTTTTGTTAGAAATAGTAATAAATCTTTTTTGGAAATATACTGAGTGTATCATTAACGACAATAAAAACGCAAAAAATAAACATTTCTTCAAACTGTTCTTTTGATATGGAACTTATTACAGAAAACTCATCATCACTAAAAGCATTTATATTATCGAAAACAGTTCGGTTATTATCATTTATTTATTCACGAAGCTCTGAAAAAAATTGCTTATCTCAGTACCGTTTAGCCTGTACGGTCGGTTGATAAATCGTAAACCCTGTTATAAGATTGTCAAAAGATTCCTCTCATTATCGAAATGAAGTTTATAGGATTGAGATGATATAGGAATATAAATATTTGTAACAATGAAAACCTGAATCCTATATTTTAAAGATAAATAACGTAATTGTGCAAGTGCACAGTTACAAATCATACAAGAGTCATTCCTGGTTTTCTTCAGAATATTATAATAAATTTTTAATTCTTAAATCTATATTCTTAAGCAATTTGGATCACGTTCTAAATCTTCTATTGCCGCATTCAAAAGGTTATCGCAGTTAATACAAACACGAGAATTAACATTTATATCAGCTGGAGGTTTCTTCAGATCTTCTCGATGAGTTATGCATAATTGAATTTTCTGTTGCTGAAATATATTAATACGTTTCATTACATGCATGACACAAGTTTGTTCACATACAACATGGAATTTTATTATGATAGTTTACTCTTAATTATGTATTAATATAATAATTATATATAAATAAACCCCGTTTTGAAGATAAAATATAATTCGCGCAAAATCTATGTTTCCGCGATGATAGCTTATTTTGTACTGTGAGTTACGATTTACTTACAAGAACATATGCGATTTACTAAATGTAAACAAAGCGCGCAGCGGATGTCCGCGTGCGACACGCAATCACGCGCGAATGTCAGTAACCAGTCACATATGAGACAAAAACAAGAACAAGGAGAGTAAGAGGACAAGGTAATTAATGAATGTGTGTATGCACGCGAAAATTACATTCAAGAATACATGCGTATGTATACCTATTACACATAAAAGAAAGCATTAAGTTATCTTAAGGCTTCTGATTACTCAGCCAAAAACTCTGCGTTGACAGTGACGATACAGAATAAGAGGCGAGGGGCATTCTAAATAACATATAAGTTTTAATAAATTGTAGTAATAGTGCATCCCTCCCATTAATCCAGAATAGTATAAATCATGTTAAAACGCAACAGTTTACGAGATATTTAATTGTTTACGATTTTTCATGCGCGTTATATAGTATACCTCTCTTTCATAAACTCGAATAGCAAGAATAGTTCAGTAGAAGTAGAATTTTACCGGAAAAAAATTATAAACCAGCATTTCTCTTCACGAAAGTCTCGAAAGGCCATCAGAAAAGAAATGCATATGTTTGAGACTCGAGACTTGTGAAGAAAATATGCGAAAAAAATCGAATAGTTGCAAAAAGCACGTTTTTCGCTTATAAAACGAAAGATATTGATTGTAAAAAATGATAGAGATATTGATGGAAAAAATTCGGTATAAAAAATGTAGGTATTCGAAATAACTACAGAATGTGATATGGAACATTAAAATTGATTTATTAGTTTAGTAGAAAAAAAAATAAAAAACACCGAAAAAGGCCTTTTTTCACTTGCTCTCTATTCATTAAGATTTAAATGCAAAGTTATGAAATTCTCGTAAAATGTAGTTCGTAATGACGAACAAATCTAGCCCTGAACAAGCCTGAAATGTTCATTAGTTTTCGCAAAAAGCCATTTGTTCACTAAAAACCTGTCTGCGGAAAACTTAATTTCTTTACCTTTGAGCAGTCGCACAGCAATTTACAGGGATGATTTTTCTTCTTCAAGAGTTGCATAATCACACTTAATAACAAAACGATTTTTTGCAGTTAAACTATTATAAAATGACTTTAAAAAGTGGGTATCTTTTCCGTAAAAAAATGGAAATAATTTCGTTAATATACATCATATCAAATAGCCATGTGAAGTACTCGAAATCTGACACTTTTCTACGAATTTAAAAAAAAAGATTACCCTCCGAGCTGAGATAACAATTTTTTTTTCAAAAAATCACTGTGGCTCTAGTTTTTAAGATTAAGAGTTCCGTCTGGCACCAATTTATGAAGGAAGAATTGAATTTGCTGTTAAAAAAAATCTCGATTTGTAACTATGACATTTTTAGTTTAGAAAATTTTTTCTTTCTTGAATTCTTATTTTTTCGGTTTATTACTAAAAAATCACATTTAGTATGAAACGCATGTCTGATTAACAAATTTAAGTCACATTAGCTATGTTTCTTTATTTAATATGCTGTAAAAAGTGTTTAATTGTCCAATTGGACAATGAAATGTACGGAATTATCAGTACAAAATTGTTTTTGTGAATTTAATTGCAGATATCACATATATAAACAAATAATAAATAATTTGCCAAATGTATAACTGTTGTTAGTATAACTGTTGAATATAGTTGCAAAATATATTTTTTATGTAACACTAATTTACTTTTATATTTGCGAAAGTTAGTGTTATATCTTTAACAGTTTCAAAAAGTGTCTAATTGGAAACATAGCTAATGTGACTTAAATTTGTTAATCAGACATGCACTCCATACTCAAACGTGATTTTTTTAGCAATAAACCGAAAAAATAAAAATTCAAGAAACAAAAAATTAAAAATTTTATGGTTACAATTACTTTGCGAAATATTTGGTTGAACTATTTGTTTATATCTCGTCGAGCTATCCCAGATTACAAAAAAATCAGATTTTCACATCAATTTATTGCTGAGAAAATGTAAATTTAGCAAATTTTAACGCATGAAATCAAATACACGCGAATCACCAATTGGACTGATCTCATTCGACTGCGCGTCAGCTTCTCTCCAGGGTGATTTTGTTTAGAACTTTTTTTTTTTAAACAAATGTTTAAAACGTTATTTTTAAAAAATGTGTTTTTAATACTATTTAGTAGAGGAGAAGGTGGATAGTCCAGTTACATTTTACACGATAACTTGGTTTACTTGATTAATGATGAATTTAAGTTTAAAACTTGACAATTACATTCATTAAAATGTTGTTGAATCGATTCTGGATTCAAAATTACGAAAAATTTATTAACGGCATATACCATAACGCAAGATGTTCACTAATTTTTTTATATTTTAAACCTATAACAATTAGATAAATAAACGTTTCGATCTTAAAGGTCATCTTCAAAATTAACAATTACAAAATTAATTATTCAGATACACGCATATAATATATTCGCACCAACACAACAAAGAGTTAGATGTCCCGCGTTATAACTTGTAAAAATAATCCAACATGATAACGTTCACAGTTAGTTATTTTTTCTAAGTAATCTTAAACGAGAAGGTAGTTGGATATTGTATCCGGCAGTGCTTGTAATTACATCGTAATTATAGTATTATTGGGAATACAAATTAGTCCGGTCCGTTTTCCAAAAGATGGCTCCGGCTGTTGTGAATGGTTCATAATGACAGTTGATTTTGGCGTTTTCAGAGAGGTTAGACATCCGCTAATAATATTTAGTTTATATCGCTTTGAGTTTCTTATAAAAATCTTGATTTTTACTGTGTTTGAAATGTCGAATTTTGTGTTAACCAAGCAGCATTTGTGGGAGGTTCTAATTTTAATTGGAAGAAAAGTGCAGCTGAAGCCCATCGAATGCTTGTCGAAGTTTATGATGACACTGCTCCAACTGATAAATCATGTAGAGAATGGTTTCGACGTTTCAAGGATGGAGATTTCAGAATTTCAATTCGAAGACAAAGAATTAGAGGCATTACTCGAAGAAGATCAGAGTCAAACGCAAAAGGAGCTTGCAGAATCATTGGGAGTAACTCAACAAGCCGTTTCTGCACGATTGAGAGCCATGGGAATAATTCAAAAACAAGGAAATTGGGTGCCTTATGAAGTGAAACCGAGAGACGTTGAAAGGCGATTTTTCACTTGCGAACAGCTGATTCAAAGACAACAAAGAAAAGGTTTTTTGCATCGGATTGTGACTGAAGATGAGAAGTGGATATTCTACGACAACCTCAAGAAGAAAAAATATTACGCTAAGCCCGGTCAATCGTTGCCATCGACCTCAACACCAAAGCTGAACATTCATGGTTCGAAGATCATGCTGTGTATCTGGTGGGACCAAAAGGGTGTTGTTTACTATGAGCTGCTGAAACCTGGCGATTCCATTACGGGCGATCGATTTCGGCTATAATTGATCGTTTGAGCCGTGCATTGCGAGGAAAACGACCGGAATACGAGCAAAGACATGATAAATTTATTTTTCTTCATGACAACGCTTGGTCTCATGTTGCAAAAGTCGTAAAAAAATATTTGGAAACGCTCAAATGGGATGTTTTACCGCACTCACTGTATTCTCTGGACATTGCTCCTTCTGATTATTGGTTGTTCCGAAGGATTTGGCAAGTCACCGGTTCACTTCTTTCTCAGAAATCGAAAATTGGCTCCAAAATTGGATCGCCTCCAAAGACGAGTCATTTTTTCGAGATGGAATTCGAAAATTGCCTGAGAGATGGGAAAAAGTAGTAGCCAGCGATGGACAATACTTTAATTAATCTGTTCATTCATTTGTTTTGAAATTTTGAACACAAAAAAACGAACCGAACTAATTTGTACTCCCAATATAATAATTGCTTACTATATTATTGCTTATTATATTATTGTAGAATATACACATAATATGTTAATAATAAAAAATTTAAATATTAAAATAAAAATCATGTAGGAAAGAAAATATTTTAATGATATTTCCCGGAAGATATGCTCCCAGCATACTTTTTGTATCGCGACGCTCCTGGGACACAACGTCACGTGGGCTCGGCCGCCGAGTCTCGAATGGTAGTGAGGGTCGCCTCAGGAATCTGCCCGAAATGGGTAACTAATTCCGAGCACTGTTGTATCGTATTATATTCTTGAAAAATTGTCTATTGTTAAAATTCAGTCAATTAATCCTACCGCTAGTCCTCTTTAGTTATTCACATATAATTTCCAGATTTTAATGGAATGAATATAATTTACATTAATAATAAAGAATTGTCATTAAAAAAGTACATTAATATCATATCTGTGTGCAATAACTTTCGTGAGTCTTATCAGGATGTGGTGAACTTGTGATAACGAATCGACTATTAAAGACTGTATGTTAAACAGATCGCGACAGTATATTTATAAATAATCCCAATAGAATAGCTGATGGAGAGAGTAACGCTGGAGTTACATGGGGGAAGCTATATTAAGCAAAGGAAAATATGCTTCGGGTAAATGCTCAGTATCAGTTTGTATATTAATAGTCTTAATTTGTTTTTTAATGAATATCATTTCGGACATGAGTCTTTTTTGAAAACATGTGTGGCTCTGAATCTAATAATAAAATATTCTCCCAATCTAATTCATGTTCATATTCCAACTGATGCTCTGACTACCGTGCGCGAGATCCTTTGGATCGCTTTACGTTCCTTTATCCTTGTTTTAACTTTCTTTTTCATCTGGCCTATATATGAAACATCACAATCGAGACAACTTATTTTATATAGCACATTACAATGTTACATCATGTCTAAACTTATCCTTACCTAATCTAATGACCAACTTTAACGTGTTCATGGATTTATAGGCAATTTTGAAATCAATCTTTTCCGCTACAGGTTTAAATTTTTCCGATTTCGTGCATGGAATCGTGAAATAATTTTTCGAATAATAATTAAGTTAGAAATTTGTTAATTTCTAACAAGAAATTTGTTCATTTTAAAAATTGACCACGTATTGACTTTTATTGAAATATTTATTACTTAGGGCACTTAATAAAAATGTGGCAACATTGCATAATGGATGGAATCGAAGAGAAACATGGATGATAATGTTGCCTTCCATAAAAATAGTCTTAAAAAGTTAGTTTTGTTTAGAAAAGTTTGGTTATAAAAAATTTGGTTAACAAAAAATTAGAGTGTATTGCAAAATATATGCATGTATACAAATGTATTATATATCTGCATACACATATAACTTTATGTATACAGGATATTTGAAAAGTAATGATAAATCTTTCGCATAGGTGATTGTATGACTTTACAAAAAAAAATTGCAAGAGACAACAATTGTTAATTTTCTTTTTATAGAGCTCTAAGAATTTTTTTAGAATTTTTTCAGAATTTTTTAATATTGTATTCAAAAATTATATAGTATTTTGTTATATATTTTCTTATATAGTATTTTCTATTGGTAAAAATGAGGAAATGCAGTACAAAAAGTTGATAAAAAATTCTGAAAAAATTCGTAGAGTTCTATAAGAAGAAAATAAACAATTTTTTTTGCAGTTTTTCTGTAAAATTGATAATATTTGAGTAAAAATTATTGAAGACCAATTTTCGTTAATTTTTAGCAATTAATATCTTGTTAACTATTACGAAAATTGCAAAATGGGGTAGAGTCTTTTCTTTTCAGATTAATCCATTCTACCCCTATGCGAAAGATTTATTATTATTTTCCAAACATCCTGTATATAAGCAGCTCAGCAGCTTATAAAAATCTATAGTAACGTAAATTGTAGATTAATATTAGAATTACAATTAGTTCAAGGAATAATTATTTTGAAATAAAAATCTCAAAAAAGAAGCCGTAATCAATACGCATAAAGGACCACATTAGCAAAATGCCATGCTATTGTTTAAATTTGCATAACTTAAAATATGTACAGTCAAATAAAATGTTAAATAGCAAACAACACATTTAAATATACATACATTTATGTGATAATACGCTCAAATTTAAGAAAAATGAGGAAGTAGGTGTAATTAAATGCTAAAATGTATTTCAGAAACATTTCGAAATACTTGAAAGTAAAAATGCGTTATAATAAAATATAATAAATATATATTTAAAAGGTGTTTTTTTATTTTAAACATGATTTTTTCCTCTAAAGCTGTTTAAAACATTAAAAACATGTTTTAAACTGAAAAAAACTGAATGTTTTTTTTTTAAAACACGTTTTTTTATCAACTCTGCTTCCCTCACTTCGTCCGGCGCACTGCCTCGCTCGTGTTCATCAACTTTCCAATGGTTTTAAACAAATTTTTTCGGCAGCAAAAAATTCGAGAATTTTTCAACAGCAAATTCAATTCTTCCTTGACAAATTGGTGCTAGACGGAACTCTTGATCTTAAAAACTAGAGCCAATGATTTAAAAAAAAAATTGTTATCTCGGCTCCTAATAATCGGAGAGTAATCTTTTTTTTTTAAATTCGTAGAAAAATGTTAGATTTCGAATGCTTCATACGGCTATTTGATATGATGCTTATTAACGAAATTATTTCCATTTTTTTGAAGATATCCACTTTTTAAAAGCGTTTTATAATAGTTTAACTGCAAAAACGTTTTGTTATTAAGTGTATGTGATTCTAAAAGAAGAAGAATTACTCCTGTAAATTGCTGTGCGACTGTTCAAAGATGAAGAAATTAAGTTTTTCGCATACAGGTTTTTAGTGAACAAATGGCTTTTTGCAAAAACTAATGAACATTTCAGGCTTGTTCAGGGCTAGATTTGTTCGTCATTACGAGGGTTACATTTGACGAGAAAGATTTGCGTTTAAATCTCAATGAACAGAGAAAGAAAAAAAGGCCTTTTTTAGTGTTTTTTTTTTCTACTAAACTAATAGATCGATTTTAATGTTTCACGTTTCATTTTGTAGTTATTTTGAATACCTACATTTTTTAATACCAATTTTTTTTTACACAATCAATATCTTTCGTTTTATAATCGCGAGGTTGGAAGGCAGTTATTTTGATTCAATTGATATTTATATTTATTTTGAAAATAAAAGTCAGTATTTAGTCCTCATCGCTATATCACAGCGGCAATATGAGAACAGCCAAATGCGTCTATTATTAGGGCAATCACATAGTATCTGCCGAAATTCTAACTAATTTGTTTATTGCAGAAGAAGTTTATATAGTAATTAATGACGATAGCGACGAGAACTAAATACCGATGTTTGTTAAAATGAATGTAAATATCAATTGAATCAAAATAACTACCTTCTAACCCAATGATTTGTTAAATGAAAACCTTATATCATGGAATTATTAAAAATTAAATAATAATTTATTTAAATAATAATCATTAATTTTCAACTTGCGATTAGCAAAACATTTCAATATAAAATTTTATAGATAAATAAAAGAGAGATGATGAAAACGATTTGTGTCGGTCATTTAAAAAAACGGTCGTTCATTTAAAAAAAAATTAATAAAATGTCAATTTATTTTTTTTAATGTGACACATCTTTTGAAAAAAACCGGAAAAAAAATATTTTGTAGGAACAGAGATTCACGCTTTTTAAGGTGGTAGATCAATGTAGTCAAGGTGAAAAAAATAGTTATTTTCATTTTTTTAGAATCGAAATTCGCACCAAAAAAGAATTTTAAAAATGTCCTCATTGATATCTAAATGTAATTGATTTTTCAGAATTTTATTTGATTTTTTATAAACAATAAGTTAAAATCGGAAAATTGTAAAAAAATCATTTTTTCGCTTTAATTTGGTCGCGTCTCCATATAGAAGTCTAAATATGATATATAAATAAGCGTTTTTTTTATATAAGTTACCTTAGAAAAAAAGATCAATTTAAAAAGCTGTGGCATTTTCATCGTACTTATTCCGCTAGGCCCTTTGTTTCTATTCATCAACGTAATATGAATAAAAAAAGTATGTTTAAAATTATATGCGTTGTTAAAAAGAAAAAAAACATTCATGGTTTTCACGGAACAAATTCATTCTTCAAGGATTATGGATTCATCAATCATTATATCATTATACATATGTACATGTTTTATAATACGTGTCATTTTAAGTATCATATAATAAAAGAAAAAGAAAAGAAATTATTAGTAATTAACGTCAAACTATAAAACATCTTATTAATCAAATAAATATCTTATTCAAATTAATTAATTTAAATAAAAATTGTTACATAAATCCTTGAGTCAAAATTTTAACAATTTAGTCGAACATTATATGTAACGTCTACTTGAGTTTTATATTGAACATACATGCAACAAATAAAAGTTAGTACATTAAAATGTCATAAGAAAGGGAAAAATAAAGTTATCTAAAAGTTATCTGGGACATAAGATCCAAGATAAGAAGATATGTCAGTAAATAGATATACATATATCATTTTGTTTGCTTGATCCTGCGCTTAGTTTTTTTATATAAATTATTTTAATATATGAAGATTCATTATCTAAAATTTTAAGATAGTTCTTTAGTAAAGTGTCGAAAATTTAGGATATCTCATCAGGGCCCATCAAATTACAAATATCTGCATAATTTGAATAAAATGTTAAAATTACGTGTATATCTTAATGAAATAATATGAAACATACGATAGTAAATCAAGAATTACATCTTCATCGAACGAAAACAAACATCGAATCAAAACGATAAGATTATGTTTACTTTTCGAGATTAATTTATCTTCTTTTATTCCAATCTCGCACAGAAAAGTAATAGTAACTTGAACTTTTCTAAAAATAATGTCATTGAAGGTCTTCTTATTTTGACTCAAGTAATAATTGTTTTAATTTTCTTTCAAAAATTATTTCATAAAAATAAAAGCTATATGTGTATAATATATGTATACAATTTATATTAATATATATATATATATATTTTTTTTTTTTGAAGANTAATTTTTGAAAAAGAATTAAAACAATTATTACTTGAGTCAGAATAGGAAGACCTTCAATGAAATTATTTTTAAAATAAAATTAAAGTTACTATTACATTTCTTTGCGAGATTGGAATAAAAAAAGATTTTCAAAATAGGAATACAAATAGTCTCAATCTAGAATGGTTGTAAATATATGTTGCTTATTATATATTTTTGGTAATAACAGAATTTTATATGAATTTTGAAGTATCAAACAATTTTTTTTGTATATGTAAAATTGAAAATCTTTTGAAAAAGAAGTATGTCCAATAAGATAATAAAAAAAATTTGTATGAACACCCAAATTTTTACTTGTATATGTAATATTTTTAATAATAAATAAACATTGCATTTTTAGTTTGCCATTTTAATTTTCCTTCACGATGCCTTCTTTAAAAATCTTTAACATATTAATTTTACAAGTCATTAAAAATTCTAGCACTACTAAATAATAATAACGCTAATTAATATCACACTTCCTATTAATTTTGCAATAACTGTTTCCCTCGAATACTTACAAAGCAAACAAAATAAGCGAAATAATTTAACAATGACTATGTTTAGCAGAAAAGATAACTTTGCAACTGTTGTAAGATTCTTAATATGATTAGTTTTTGCTTTTTCTTGGATTTGAATGTGTAGCCCGATTATAATGAAGAATTTTACATCAGTTTCATAGCTCTTCTTTCTGCTAAACGCAATCACTATAATATAACTGATATTCTGAAGTCTTGTAAATGAAATAATATACTGATCTTTTTTTTGTTCTTCGTCGCTAGCGACGTAAATAATTATAGGGCCTAAAAGGTTGTACAAGTCCACAGCACAAAACATCTCATCATCAGTATCAGTGCGATCAATTAGTTACGGATTAAGTAGAAAGTACCTAATCAACCACCTTTTTTCTTCTTCCTTTTCGTTGCCTATAATTTAATTAATAATTTAATTTAACAACAGAAATAATGTCTACTAATGATATTTATAAAAATTATAACAGAAATCCATATGAATTTTGAAATATCAAAATTTTTGTGGTATATGTAAAATGTAATTTTAATTTTTTGAAAAATAAGTATGTCCATTAAGATAATAAAAGAAATTTATATGAATCTTTTAACACTCAAATTTTTACTTGTACGTGTAGTATCTTTAATAATAAATAACCTAAACATTGCGTTTTTTGTTGAACAACACTATAATATAAATGATTTTGAAGTTTTGTAAATAAAATAATATATAGATCTTTCTTCTGTTCTTCGTCGCACTAGCGATGTAAATAATTATTAATTCCAAAATGTTGTTGATGCACAAAACGTCTAATCATCAATATCAGTGCGATCAATTAATTACAGATTAAGCAGAAAATATCTAATAATCATCTTTTTCTTTTTTCTTTTCGTTGCCTGTAATTTAAGACAACAAACAACAGAAATAAGGTCCACTATGATATCTGTGAGAATGCTAGTCTCTGAGGATGCTAGCATGGATACGTGAAATCGAATTCGATTCTCGACCTGGGTAATATTTTTCACAATAAATTCTTTACAGGTTTTAATTTAATTTCGGGGAATTATTAGCATTTCAGATTAATTGAATTATAAGTCCGAAAGTAATTGACGCGCAATCATAGTTCTGAGATAATTGTATTTAAAATATATATTGACTAACTTTGACTGTAATTGGCACACACAGTTTCACAATTCTATTGATATATCAAATTACATTGTATCAATCCAACATAACTTACACATTTAGTAACTCGATGTAATTGTCATTAACAAATCCATATAGTAATCCCATTACTTAATAATTGCTCGATTATTGATGACAATATTCATCTAAATCTCAATATTCTCATTATGTATATAAGGAGATATTTCTTCGTTATTTCATTATCATATCATATGATTTGAATAAGAAAGAACTTTTAGATGTACAATATATAAAAGTATGGAAACGTTAGTAGAGGAAAGTAGTTTAAAGTGTCCTTGGCAGACAATATATGTTGAATTCAACATCTTGTTATTTATAAAAACAAATTATTTTTTATATAATTTTTGTTTTTACAGTAGAAAATTTGTTTTTAAAGCAGAGAATTTGTGTTTTTAAAGTAAACAAATATTTGTTTACTTTAAGTAACCAAAACAAATTCTCTGCTGTAAAAACAAAAATTATATAGAAAATAATTTGTATTCTTGAAGCAGAAAATGTGTTTTACAGCAGAGAATTTATGTAATTGAAGCAGAACATACTTATTCTAGCCTCACGTGTTTCTCTATGTCGATGTAACGGATTTTCTAACCCGAATAGTCATCAATGACTGTGTTCAGCAGAATAAACAGGTAATTGTAATGAGTTTAACCTCCTCATCTCCAATGTTGATAAAATTAGGCTTATTCGACGTGTTTTTGCACGAAATGAATGAATATAACAAAAGAAGTGTCGCTCTGCCTCTTGGACTCAACTTAACTGTTGAGTTAGTGCTTGCTGTTATTGATGTATTCTTTCAGATTTAAAATGCTGATTGAATGATCTAAAAGGACATACCAATAACAGCGAGCGCTCAACTGTTGAGTCTGCTGAAAGTAGCCAATTTTAATGGTTAATTGATCCACGGAGCAGAGCGACACTTCTTTTGTCATATTCATTCATTTCGTGCAAAAACACGTCGAATAAGTCTAATTTTATCAACATTGGAGATGAGGAGGTTAAACTCATTACAATTACCTGTTTATTATTACCGAGACACTTAAACCGACTTTACTGATCCTGTTGTTTTAAACCGACCGAGACATTACCGTACAGATCATAACGCACGCTGATCATGTATTATTTTTAATTACGCGAAAACACATTGACTAAAAGTATTTTTATCAATATTTGAGGTAACTGGGATATACATATAGCTTTATATATAGCTTTAGCCACAATTGCATTTATTCAACTCCTCCGCGATCGCGTGACCGTAAACTTCACTTATAATCTCTGCAGAATGTATAATGTGCAGAACCGTTGCAGCGTTCGCAACATTCGCTCATGTGTGGTGTAACCATGCATTGCTAGCGTCACATTTTCCTCTTGCGTCAAAAATTCCAAAACAACATTTCCCTCACTCCGTAGCGGCGACGATGACGACGACGTTTCTTACATTAAGATCCGGTTGCACCAATGTCACTTTGATTTTAAGCGAGACTTAAAACTCTATCTGTCTCGTTTTAAAACCAAAAGAGACAGAGACAGAAAGAGTTTTAAGCCTCGCTTAAAATCAAAGTAACGTTGGTGCAATCGGGTCTAAAAGATTTATATTTTGCGCCAATATCTCCACTCATAGGCCACGTAGAGAAAAAATAAAAACACGTACTATACAATCGGAGTATATGCTATCGATTAAGCGTACATAGAATGTAATCGGTTCTGCTCATATTGAGATATGATAATCTCGGTCCCTCGCAATTCTCCGGCTCGCGTAAAGTAACCACGGCAGTGTCGCTGCGCTTGGCTTAGCGCCGAGACACAGTGTCTCCAGATATACAAATTTATGTATGTAAATTTCTTCACAATGGCCGTTGAGCTATTATTTTTTTGTTGACCATTAAAATCGTAATTTTTTAAACTATTATAATTTCGTTTTTGAGAAAAGTCTATAGTAAGATTTGTGTGCAGCTAATCAAAGAAGCGTCAGTAGTATATGGGCAGCCATGGGCCGTCAAAACAAATTTCTAAACTACTCCACCTCCGGTGTCGAAGGCGTGGCCTATCTGGAAAATGGCGCGCTCTGATTGGTCGGTGACGCGAGAGTGTGCGTAATGAGATAATTAAATGGTGCGTTTTGATTGGCTCGGTCCATGGTTACACACGCGCTAATTGGCTCTGTCCATAGTTGCCCAAGCGATGAAGAGTGGGGGTGTCGGCAGGGATGAATACTGTAACACCAAGGAAAATTGGGACCGAGATATTTTTTCGTTATGGGAGGAGGGGGAAGATGCGAGCAGCGGATGTGAATAGCACACAGTTTTTTGTTCTTCATTTCTTGCTGTAGCGGTTTAATGTCACCGGCGTACTGACGTGAAAGAGTTTTTAGTGAAAGAGTTTTTAATGAAAGAGTTTTTTCTTATTATTTATGACGAGGACTTTTACGAGTATTTTTGGAAGACTCTTACTTTCACTAGAGAAAAAGGGGAGATAAAACAGGAATGAACAAGTTCGCAACGTCGTAATCGGTGCGTTGATTCGAACATTATTTTAAAAGAAAAAATTTTTTTCTATATTTTGTTTTTAATGAACATTATCTAAATCTGGAATACGTTAAAAAAGGCGACTAATAAGGAGACGAGGTTAGGAGCAAGAAGCAGACGAAATTTATATGATTAAAAATTTATTTTAAAAAGAAGAAAAGTGATATTATATTACATAAGATATTTGTTTTATATTTTACTTTTTAAAAGAGTAGACGATTGAACATGATGGCATATAGCATGAGAATTTATTTTTTTATGTTTACAACGAAGAAACAATTTATGAAATAACTGTACGATTAATCGGTCATTGCGTTTACAATCAGAGTTAAACAGACTAAGAAATTGATTAAGATTGTAGGGATATCATAAGGACAAAGATGAAAGTCTCAATGAGTTTTCAATAGAGAGTTTTAATGAGAACAGCACAATACAGGACGAACGATACTGAACGACTGACTCCTCGGATGCGCATGCTCGAACCCGTCGCGCCAGCTGCCGAAAAACAGAAAACAATCGTTTCCCGCGAATCGCGAGCGGCGAATGACAGTACCGTATCACGTACTCGTGAACCGATGTCACACATTTTCCGCGGGCCCTACATCTCGGCCATTCTGCAAAGGCATCGGTCCCTGATGCCCGTCTTCATTGTCTGTATCTTCGCCTGAAGTATCAACATTCGAATCGCATTCATTTACTAACCATCGTTTTATGTTGTCACTTGAGGTAGTAGTTGACCGAGGTCCTTCGTGTTCTCCTACCTTACTCACTACATAACGGTCACCGCGTAGCACATGAATAATCTGATATGGACCTAAGTACTTCGGATACAACTTACTTCCAGGTGTAATTTGGGTGCGCTTTATCGCTACTAAATCGCCTATTGAATAAGTATTCGGTCGCTTTCTTTTGCGATTATAAACACGCTGATTTTCCTTTTGAACCTTTTCTATCGCAATCTTAGCCTGTTCACGCAAAGTTTCACGCTTTTCTTGCAGCAATAGAATCGTTTCATCCTCTATTATTTGTTTTAACTCGAGATCATCTTTTAAACGCATGTTTTTCCCAATTAATAGTTCAAAGGGCGATAGACCCGTACTACGCGACATAGATGAATTAATATATTGTTGCACGCGATCTACAAATTTATACCATGTTTCCGGATGTGGAGCAGAAAGTTTAGTTAGAACTGGAATTACGATTCGATTGATGCGTTCGACTTGCCCATTTCCGCGTGGTACTCCTGTGGCTATCAGGATATGTTCTATTTTTTCATCGGCACAATACTTTTTAAACGATTTAGAGGTAAATGCAGTACCTCGATCCGATACAATCTGACACGGATTTCCGAATATAACAGCTTGTTTTGACAATCGATTTATTACCTCTTCCGCTGACGTTGACTTCGTCGGGTATAGCCATGTAAACTTCGTAAAGGCATCTACGACTACTAAAATATGCGCGTAACTTTTTTGGGTACTCGGTATGGGCCCCAAATGATCAATATGATAAGTTTCTAACGGTATTGCGTTCTTCGGGATGTTTCGCAAAAATCCTTCTTGTTTCCCGTGTTTCCGCTCAGCAAGAATGCAAGTGATACAATTCTTTATAACCTTATCTATTTTTTTTCGCATTTCCGAGAACCAAAATTCACGCTTTAAAAGTTGCTCCGTCTTTCTCACTCCGAAATGACCTCTTTCGTGTGTTTGTTTTATAATATCCACTTGCATTGATTTTGGAATCACGAGAAGCAAATCACCGTCGCATCTCTTATACAAAATATCATTCCGCAAGATATAATCATTGCACGCTTTGTTTTCGACTGATTCGATAATCTGCGTTAACGTTTTATCATCCCGTTGTGCGTTTGATAATCGTGCTACAAGACTACTATTATCTTCGCGAATGTACATAATCTCAGGTAAATTTCGACTAAGGGCGTCGACATGACGCATTGCCTTTCCGGATCTATGCTCGATCGTACAATCAAACTCTTGTAGTAATAGTGCCCATCTTGCGACGCGTACGCACAAATCTTTTTTACTCATTGTAAGAACAAAGGCATTACAGTCCGTAACAATTTTAAAGGGTATACCTAAGAGATATACTCGAAACTTATTCAGCGCTCTAATCACAGCAAGAACTTCGAGCTCATAACTTGAGTATCTAGATTCGGCCTCAGATGTTTTCCAGCTCGCATAACACACTGGGTGAAATAATCGATCTTGATCGTCCCGTTGACATAAAATTGCTCCGAAACCATAACTAGATGCATCGGTATGAAGTTCCGTATCTGCACCCACACGATATAACTTAAGTAGTGGTTCCTGACTTAAAATAGTTTTCAATTTCTGAAACGCATTCTTCTGCTCATCGTCAAATCGGAACATTGCATCATTTTTAAGAAGATCAGACAACGGACGCGCTATTTCGGAATATGCCGGAATAAATTTTCTAAAATATCCGGTGAGACCTAAAAAACTTTGAACTTGTTTTGCATTGGTAGGAGTTGGAAAATTAATGACTACTCGCGTCTTGTGCTCCGAAGGACGCACACTTCCATTCTCGACGATATAACCTAAGTATTCAATCTGATTTCTTAAAAATTGACACTTATTCCAATTTATATTCAAACCATGTTCGCTCGCTGTAGTTAAAACGTCTCGCAACTTTCGCACACCATCTTTTGCGTTGCGTGAAGGAATTATCAGATCATCTAAATAAGTTAGGACAGTACCATTATTAATTAATTCTTGAAAAGTAGCATTTATAAACTTTTGGAATACTGCAGGCGAGTTGCAAAGGCCAAACGGGGCTTTTAGAAATTCGTAGTGTCCGTCTGGGACGATGAAAGCAGTATACTTGCAACTATTCTGAGTCAAAGAAACATGAAAGAATCCATCTTTTAAATCAATGGTGCTAAAAAAGAGCGAGTCTTGTAAGCGATCTATCTGATCATCGATCAATGGCAGAGGATACCGGTCTTTTATTATTTTCTTATTTAATTGCCTATAATCTACGCACAATCGCGTGTCACCATTTTTTTTTTTGACAAGCGTTATCGGACTAGCATATTCTGAAATACTGGGTCTGATAATTCCATCACGCAACCAATCATCGATTTGCTTACTTACTTGAACTCTTTCGGCAGGCGCAAGTCTTCGCGGACGCTGATACACAGGTATTTCATCTTTTAGTACAATATTCATTTTTACTTTAGTCTCCTTAATTTTTTGCGGCTTGTAATTCTCTATCAAATCTTTAATTTCATGTTTAACTAACGAATCTTCAATATTATCAATTTCAATCTGCCGTTGACTATCTACTTTACATCGAATTTCCTCAACATTTATGCTAAAGATCTCTGGTATATGGGTTTCAGAAGAATCTGTTACTTCATCAATATGCTTTGTTATTACCGCGTTACCTTTAGTCAATTCAATTTTCGCGTAGCTCAATAAATCCGAACCTAACAATAAACTATGATTCATGTATATGTCTGAGATTATATGTATTGTTAAATAATAGCTACTGCCGTCTACTTCCACGTTAATCGAGAAACTTCCTAACGTTGATATTCGATCTTTACTTAAACTTTTACAAGAAATCGCTGGCCCGGTTAACGGCGGAGATCCTATTTTAATATATTCTTCCGCTTTTATTAGATGCAAATCGCTACCCGGATCTATTAGCGCTACTAACGTTTTCTCTTTAATGTTTACAGCTTTATATATTTTTTGGTCATACAATACCGTATTACATTCGTTGACTTGCTTAACATCCGCACGTGTCTCACAATTAGCCGCTATATGTCCGAAGTCCTGACACTTGAAACACTTGGTGCCCTTGCTTTTGGATGGGCACTCTGCTGCCCTATGATTTTTTTCTCCACAATTATGGCATCGCTTGACGTCTGTTGATTTGCCGTCTTGCACTCTCGATCCTTCTCGCCGTACGTCCTTTCCTGGTTTCGTAGATTGGTTCTTCTGGCTGGATTTCTGGATATTCTTCATTGCTTCATATTGCGTCAGTCGTTTTCTTAAATCATTAATGCTTCTCGCACCATACAGTATGGTCTTGCTTAAAGGTTCATCTGGAATTCCCTCGATTATATACTGTATCTTAGCTTCGAGCTCAATATCGGCATGACTAGCAATTTCCATCATGCGATACATATATTCGTGATACGATTCATCGCTTCGTTTTCTTGTATGCGATAACTCTTTATGCACTGACTTGCTACTAACCGTCTTGGAAAATTCTTTAATTAGGGATTTTCTCAATTTTCTCCATGAAGTGGCACATTTTTCATACGATACAAATAATTTGGCAGATCCACGCAACAACTTTTTGGCATAAATTATCTTCTGCGGCTCTGACCAACAGCACACTTCACTCGTTTCTTCGAACTCTTCTATCCATTTCCGGATATTCTGCTTTCCATCGCCGCTAAATGTCTGCAGCGAATCCTCGACATCTTTAAAAGAAAGTGGCAATTTTGCCGCCCTTCTTCTCACTGTTGTCTCGTTCTCGTCATCATTCGCGCTATCGCTACTGTCGACATCTTCGTCACTTTCATCATCTCTCTCGTCTGCTTCCTCGTCCTTCGATTCTCTTTCATCTGCATTCTTCGGTAGATTCTTCTTGTTGCGGGTAACTACCGCTCTTAATCGCTCACGCAACACAGCTTTACTTCCATTGACTTTCAGATTCAATCTTCTTAATTCTTCTTTCAACTCGTCAACGGATAATTCATCGACGTTCAACTCTGTTTCCGCCATGACACCTCTAGTAATAATGCTCACAAAATCGACGTAATCTCACACACCAGAGTGTCACCGACAGATTTTTTCGCTAACGCCACACACGACTCACTTGATCTAGATTCAGATCCCGGCTGAGCCCCCAAGTTTGTAGGGATATCATAAGGACAAAGATGAAAGTCTCAATGAGTTTTCAATAGAGAGTTTTAATGAGAACAGCACAATACAGGACGAACGATACTGAACGACTGACTCCTCGGATGCGCATGCTCGAACCCGTCGCGCCAGCTGCCGAAAAACAGAAAACAATCGTTTCCCGCGAATCGCGAGCGGCGAATGACAGTACCGTATCACGTACTCGTGAACCGATGTCACACATTTTCCGCGGGCCCTACAAGATAATACTTATTACACATAAAATATAGAATTACACAGCAGTATTGCCCGCAAGTTTGAGAAAGTATTCCTTGCAGCATCGTCGTATTTCAGCGATATATGATGGAGTTTCGGCGAAGTAAGAGGAATCTTGAGTCTAAGGGCGGCAAACCGTAGCTATCGAAATATGTTCCTGTACCGTGTTTGTCGATGTGATCCACTGGACTGCTGGCTAGGTCGATCGTGATCTGTGTTAGCGACAATGGCAGTCGACCACACCCTCGGCAGTCGGTCGGCAAGATAGAAAGATGATGTAATGCATTTAAAACTTCCAGTGAATTCATTTCTCGTCGTCGGAGTGCGTGAGAGAGGAAATGTTTGTGCAAATTTACCTTTTTTGCTGGCACGTGCATTATAGATTTCTCAAAATTTGACGTTTGCGAAACGCTAATGTTAGCTTTATCTCTATCCGTCAACGGGACGAATCTTGGAAGATCTTTTTTTTCCTTGCCTGTCGCTTGTTCATCTTCATTTTGGTCCGACTTTTCTGTCACGATATTTTTTCTTCACGCTTCGATGTTGTGAAATACGAGGGCAAGTCAATAAGTTCTTAGAAAATCTGTCAGAAGGCACTCGCAGTGTTATGTCACATTACTTTTTGACAAGTAGCATCTTTCAACAAGTAGCATCTTCTGATTACTGTCAAATTTTGAACGGAATTCATCGCGTGGTTTCATTTCTGTAGATGATTAAACCTTTGTATTTTTTGCAAAATAGAAAAAAAAACGAGTTTATGATCAATGGCGATTATTACGCAGCCTTATTGGACCGTTTCAACATTTTAAAGAAAAAAATCCCCCATTTGACGAAGAAGAAAGTGCTCTTCCATCAAGACAATGCACAGATTCACACGTACTCGGCACCGATGGCCAAATTCGAATTCCACTACGAATTGCTTGCCCATCCAGCATATTCGCCAGATTTAGCCCCCTGCGACTATTTCCTATTTCCAAATCTGAAGAAATAGTTCAGAGGAAAGAGATTCACTACCAGAGAGCAGCTCATCACCGAAACAGAGGCTTATTTTGAAGGGTTGGACAAATCATATTATTCGGACGGCTTAAAAAAGTTGGAGAATCATTGGATCGAGTGTATCGAGCTGAAAGGAGACTATGTTGAGAAATAAAAATGAATCGATAAAAAAAATCTGTTTTACTATGTTTTTCTAAAAACTTATTAACTTGCCCTCGTATATCGTGTTTCTGATTTTTAAATTGAATTGAAAAATTTCCGCTATTTGTTTTTTCGCTTTCGACGTCGGTCTCCAATTTTCTGAGGGAAGGCTATCGTAGCTGGAATTGCTGCTATCGTATAGTTAGCCAACGTTTTAATTTGTAAGCGTTGCATAAGGCGCAATGTGTGTTCAACGTTGGTTCGAAATCTGTGATACATGCAGCGCTGTCCACGTTTTTCGAAATCTGGTAGATTTTTGAAAGCCGGAAAAATTCCTTCCTGATTATATACGTTTCAGGAGAGAGTAGATTACTTAGATAACGCGCCTTCTCTTGCCCTCTGCTAGATGTAGCATGTGCAGCGTGTAATGTCTCGTAGTTGTATCATAAAGTATTTAGGATTGATATTTCCGTTCGGTTCCAACCATTCGGTTCCGTGATAATTTCGTGTAAGCTAGTTATTTTCTCATCTTATTCTCTCGGGTAAATCGTCAAATGGATAATCGGCGGCATCATAATCCAGTGTCCGGTGATCGTCGCATTAATCGCAAGAACCGCGACTTCTTTTGGAATAAAATTTTCTTCGACAACGCCTTGTATGCCGACAAAACTTTATATGTCGATGATTATGTCCATTATGATATTCGAATTTTCGCTACTCATTTACATTTGGATTGCGCGTTACCCGAAAACGAATGTCGTTTTCTTTAAGAAACTTCTGTGCGACAAATTCTTTATCCTTGTCCGTTTGTAAGTATACGGGTACTCGTCCTTCGCTTTTCACTAGTACGCGTTGGAAAACTTTTATCACGCAGTTACTCGTTTTGTCGCGTTAACGGTTCTATCCAGACGTATTTACTTAGTACATCGATGATCACTAACAGATAGGAATAATCGTCATTGTAACTTTTTAGATTTCGGAGTTCGATCAAATCTGCCTTCCTCACATCGTCCATATTTATTACTCTGTAATGCAATCGTGGAAATTTTCTACGCAATGGTCGGTGTAATATGTACGCGTCTTGCGTTCGAGTCAGCGCACGATTTCTCCCTATGAGAAATTCGGTTTAACAGCACGAGTTAAATTATCCACTGCCGAATAGTCCGCATAATACGACGGATTGTAGTATAATTTTTCAAACGTCATCGTTATCTTAGTTTTTTCCAACCGAATAATCGATTTTTTTCCGTTTGTAAAGATGCAGGGATATCAGTTTTTCGTGTACGAGAAAGAATCAGCGAGCTTTGCTCGTCTATTTCTTGTTCGTAATTTTTACGTTTTTTTCTTTCCTCGCGCTCGCGTACAATCGACATGAAACTCGTGCTTTCGTTATAAAAAACGTGGAACTCGCCCGAGGTCGAAATTTTATGCTGTTTTCACTAACACCGTGCATAAACAAAAATCTTTTATTTTTCACCAGCACAAAAGGTATGTTCAACGCACGGAGTAATAGCGCAAATGATTTCTACCCATTACTTTCACAGTTTTTCTCTCGCGCATCGTGTCGTTTATCAAGTCAGTGATATTTGAATCTTTCACGTTACCGTCTATAATCACTATTCCATGCTCGTCCCAACTAATTCTATTAGGCACAGCTTTTCAAAATAAATGTTTCATCAGAAAGTGTGCATGCTTAAGATAAGATTTCGGTACGCTTTCCACTATTTCTGCTTTTCATCGCGTGATTATTCCTCGTATGATTATGCTCGCTCGAAATTTCGAAATTTTTCGTAATAATATCGATGTTACTGATGGAATGTGCCGGCGGTATATCAGATGTTTGCATGAGATCCTGAAAAACGTCATCGTTCATCGTCTCGTTATGAGCGGAGTGATCTCGTGTAGTTGTCTTCTGTATTTTTATTTTCGTTGCGTGCGTTTTTCTGTCTTCGCGTTTCTTGGATAAATCGCAGGTATCGCCATAATGCCTCTCTGTACATTTTCCATCTCTCACTTTCATCACGCGGCCAGTCAGAATTAAGAATATGACTCCGCATCGAGTCGTGTTAGATGAGTTCCGGAGGTTTGCATTGTATTAATGCTCGCTGTGTTATCCGAATTTTGCGGTACTGCGATTTCTTTTGACTCTCCGTCAGCAAATAATGTCGGATTCTGACATAGTTGATGTTGCATTCTCTCCAGATTTTCCGTCAAAATTAAAATCGAAAAAATTAAAACATTTTTTTGACCCTCTCCATAACGTTTTATTTCCGCTGTTTTGTTAATTCGATAATTAGTGATAAGATCGATATATAGGTCCAATAAAATATAAGGTAAAAATCCGCTTCGCTGCACCAATAGCTTTCTTTTATCCTTCCAATTACCACGTTTTGCAACGATATGACAAAGCTATTTTGTATTTGGTTAACCGATTTTTTTCACAACGTTCGAGCGAGACATTACCTTTGAGTATATTAAAAATACATTTGCAGATACAACGAATTAGTTTTTCGTCCGCGAAAAGAAGGTTGTGCGTTGATTTTTGTTCAAATGATAGAACTCCGCGAGGAGACAAGCGTTTCTCTTACCGATCGAATGTGAGGCGATTTTCATCGCACTGTGCGATTTCTTGTAACCCACTTTCATCGAAAAGAAGAAAAATCTACGACTGACACGTAAGATTACCCGTACTTGCCTTTTATACAAATCCGTTGGAAAATGATCTATGCGACACGTAGACGTAATGAATCGTATCCTCGAGAAAAATACATGTTTCGAAATCGATACTCGTCCGAGGTTGATTATTTCAGATCAAGCAGCAAATAGCCTCGACGTAATGACGTAGTATGCCTCTTCTAAGAATTTCGGATTGTCGGGATAGACTTGACGCGCTAAATGACGAATTTGAACGTGATCACGTGGATTTTTGAAAACGATGATGTAATTTGCGTTGAGCGATATATCGCGTTGACCATGCCCCTAATGGAATTCGATAAATTCAATAAGTCAAAATGAAACCTCAAGTTTATTAGAAAAAAAACAGAATTTTTATGAATGCAAAATTGTTGAGAAGGCTAATAATTTTGCGACGACTGTGGCATTAAATAACGATCCTCAATCTCCAAAAAATAATGCAAAAGCTAAGATGATCAGACAACAACGAAAACTAAAAGAATTTGAATTATTTGACAAATCCCAAACCAAAATTACGGATTATTTCCTTAAAACTATAAAAATAGTTATTTAATCCTGATATACAAAATATTTTATTAATTGTTACTAATGTAGAAAATAGAAATAAACTTTCGAATACATAAGTTCATTCTTGGATTGTTTAAGAGATACGGCAATAAAGAACATCAAATACAAGAAACACGGAAACAAATTTACTGAACTTTAAAGTTTATAGTTTATATAACTTAACTTTTTAGTTTATATTTTTATTGTTGATGGTCGTATGCTATATGAACTTTTACATGCTAATTTGCAAAATGTATTACCATCGATTACAACAATTAATAGATGCTTAGATAAAGAAAGTAATATAATCGATGGGATTGTTCGATTAAAAGAATTAAAGTTATTCTTAACAAAACGAAATTATCCACTGAATGTGTTTATTTCGGAAGATCAAATCGCAATAATTAAGAATGTAATATATGATTCTAAAAGCAATAGAATAATTAGTCTTTGTATCTTCATGTAAAGAAAATGGATTTCCTAAAAATTTTATGTTAATTCTGTAAAAGATATGGAAAATGCTTTTTCAAAGTATGTTGTTGGCTGTAATGCGTATGTGTACATGGCTCAATCGCTTGTTGATAACGCATCAGCATAAATTATTATTAGAATATAGTGCTTAAATAAACAAAATAAATATACTTTCAAAAACATGTTTAAACATAACATTTTTAAAATTATACTGACTACTAGCAATAATAAAAAAATAGAAAAAAAAGAAGTAACCCAGACAAAAAGTGTCTAAAATCATGGAGTCATAAAACGTTTTTTTCGTCTGAAAAACGACTTAAAGACACCTTATGTCACAATTTTAGACTTTGTGTTGTTTGAGAATACATTAGAAATAACTATTTAATACTGGAAACACTGGCAATATTGGCAATACTGACAATAAAATAAAAATATTAAGAATAAGCAGCATTACTGGCAATACGAAAACAATATTAATAATACAATAGCAATACTAGCAATAAAGTGTTGTATTGCTATAATTAGCAATCACTGTACATTTTTTAAGTAGTGGTTGACCCTCGGTCGCAATTCAACTGATAGCACGTCAGACAACCATGCCAGAAACACCCGTGAAACTGAAGCACGTAACGTTGCATTCCGTTTGCCGACTCCGACTCGTAGTACCTGTCAACGCGCCTGCCGTCAATTTCGTATTCGCGTCTTCGTCCCGCGTGGATTATGCAATGACCGAGTTCGCGTTCCTTCCACACTAGCCACTTTAAAGCTTTTCGCGAATGTCTATCCGCATTTCTGTATCCGCCCGAAGGAATGATTCCTATTTCTTCCTCGCGCAAAAAGTTTTTGCGAAAAACTTTCATGCACGAGGAAGCGATAGTTGTGCATTCCTCGAACTGACATACATTACCGCGTTCTAGAAAGATCTTTCTAAACACCATGCACGAGCATCAGAGAATAAATATACAACTTTCTGAAGATGTCAAAATATACATAAGAATTGCTTAATAATTTTTATATACTCATAAAAGTGATGGAATTAATCCGAGACGTGAAAGACCCATTGTGTGTAATAAGGGTGCCAAAAACTAAAGTGTGTACTGAGGGTTATAATCTTTTAAAGCAAAAAGCATTTTCGTTCATACAGTCCAATAATGTGTATCTTATAATAAACTTTTAACTGGTAACAAATGCGTCATGGTAATTTTTTATATAAAAACATTTGTATATAAGTATAATTTTATATAAATATATATATAAAATATTCTCATATTTTTTCCTTCTCTCTGTTCATATTTAAAAAATGATAAGAATAATTATTATTTATTAATAAATAAGAATTAATAAGAAAATTGAATATTAATTAATAAAAAATAACATTTAAATTTTTTACAAAAAAATTATATAATATCCTATATGTAATAATATACATATATAATTTTATATATAATTGATTATTTTTATATAAGTATATTTTTCATTTTTTCGTAAAAAATAATGTCAAAATTATTCTAATTATTTATTATATTTGTTACT
>JAANIC010001960.1:56213-98842 GCA_017607545.1 Acromyrmex charruanus
CTGTTTCCGTTTACAAAATGGACACGTAAACAATGCCGCAGTCTAATCAATGTTTAAATGTTGTCTTTCTCTTTTTATACTGTGTTGTTTCTATTTCCCATCTTCAAGCATCTAAAACACGTATCTTCCATTAGATTGTTTATTACGCAAACATTTAAGTAATTTTAGTAATTATACCAACAGATTTCTTGTTTTTATTTTTTACAATTGTACATCGTTACGGCAATATTTAACAATTTCGAGTTGAAAATTAAAAATAAAGTTTGACCGTATCATTTCCTTGTGCCATTTTGTAAACCGTTCTTCGAGCTTTATTTGATCGGGAGAATAATATCGTGCGTCGGGTATCAGATGTACGTTTGATTCGCCTTTATATTAACAACATCCTTATTACGGGTGTAATCCCGTACGGCCTCGATTCGTGCTCTTTCTAGAAAATTAAATATTTTTAATAGACTATCTAATTCAATTTACAATTTAATTTCTAATTAATTTTCATTATTTTCCAACTTACGTGTTGGTACGACTTCATTAAGCTTCAGATTAAAATTTTGAAGAAAAAAATCATTTTAGAATGAAGTCACAAGAGTATGACATTTTAAGGCTAAATTTATTTTGAGTTATCCTGCATAGGGTGTTTCTTAAGTAAATAGCGCTACTAATCATATTATGCTATTCCTAATAAAAAGTCTTGAACTATTTTTTAAAATAATGTTCTACGTTTTTTATTCGAGAGAATGTCCATGAGCTACACGTTCGGTAATACGTGTAAACGCATATTATTAGGCACGTGTCACTAATGTGTGCCTGTCTAATGGGACCGATTTCATTACCCTGACTCGATAATAATTACTTCATTAAGTATTGTAGAGAAAAAGCTCAGGACTTTTCAATTCAATTTTTGATGAGGAATAGCATTATATAATTACTGAGCGCTATTTAAGAATACATACGTACATATATTGGGAGTACAAATTAGTTCGGTCCGTTTTCCAAAAAATGGCTCCGGCTGTTGTGAATGATTCATAGTGACAGCTGATTTTGGCGTTTTCAGAGAGGTTAGACTATCTGCTAATAATATTCAGTTTATATCGCTTTGAGTTTCATACAAAAACCTTGATTTTTACTGTGTTTGAAATGTCGAATTTTGTGTTAACCAGCAGCATTTGCGGGAGGTCCCAATTTTCTGCTTTAATTGGAAGAAAAGTGCAGCTGAAGCCCATCGAATGCTTGTCGAAGTTTATGGTGACACGGCTCCAACTGATAAATCATGTTTCGACGTTTCAAGAATGGAGATTTCAGCGTTGAAGACAAGCCTCGCTCTGGACAGCCAAAAAAATTCGAAGACAAAGAATTAGAGGCATTATTCGAAGAAGATCAGAGTCAAACGCAAGAGCAGCTTGCAGAATCATTGGGAGTAACTCAACAAGCCGTTTCTGCACGATTGAGAGCCATGGGAATAATTCAAAAACAAGGAAATTGGGTGTCTTATGAACTGAAACCGAGAGACATTGAAAGGCGATTTTTCACTTGCGAACAGCTGATTCAAAGACAACAAAGAAAAGGTTTTTTGTATCGGATTGTGACTAGAGATGAGAAGTGGATATTCTACGATAACTCCAAGAAGAAAAAATACTACGCTAAGCCCGGTCATCGATCTCAACATCAACACCAAAGCCGAACATTCATGGTTCGAAGATCATGCTCTGTATCTGGTGGGACCAAAAGGATGTTGTTTACTATGAGCTGCTGAAACCTGGCGATTCCATTACGGGCGATCGGTATCGGCTACAATTGATTCGTTTGAGCCGTGCATTGCGAGAAAAACGGCCGGAATACGAGCAAAGATATGATAAAGTTATTTTTCTTCATGACAATGCTCGACCTCATGTCGCAAAATTCGTAAAAAAATATTTGGAAACGCTCAAATGGGATGTTTTACCGCATCCGCTGTTCTCCGGATATTGCTCCTTCTGATTACTGGTTGTTCCGGAGGATGCAGCACGATTTGGCAAGTCACCGGTTCACTTCTCCAAAATTGGATCGCCTCCAAAGACGAGTCATTTTTCCGAGATGGAATTCGAAAATTGCCTGAGAGATGGGAAAAAGTAGTAGCCAGCGAAGGACAATACTTTAATTAATCTGTTCATTCATTTTGTTTTGAAATAAATGCATTTTTGAACACAAAAAAATGGACCGAACTAATTTGTACTCCCAATATAAGTTCCGAATTTAAATGATCAAACTTCGGCGTGTAGAGGATTGATTTAATTGATTGAACTAAGAAAAAAGTTTTTTAGAGATATAATTGTTTTTGCTTGGAGAAAATTACAAAAAAAAAAACAAAATGTATCTTGTACAGACAACTCATGTTGCAGCTAAACATTGATATGGTCAACGTAATTGATTCGCCGATCCGGTGCTCTTCTATCTGGAAATCGATGCGCATACTGTCGCACTATTTCTCGCTACATTATCGTGAAATTGCAGTACATGAAAATAATAATATTCTGAAAATTATGTTTTGTTCTTTTTATGATTTTCTTCAAAATGAAACAAAAACGAACATATCTCTAAAGGATTTCTTTTCTTTGTTATGGAGGTGTCGAGTGATTAGAAGGGTCCAAATTAAGAAAAATTATTTTTTATTTCGTTGTATACACTTCGTACACTGTATGTATAATGTACCGAGATGATACAGTACTTGGGATAATTTTTATAGTGCCAATTGGCCTAGGATGCTGATAATTAAAAATATCAAGAATGAAACTAACCGAAGATGCAGGTGCCGCCAATAATATGTCGTCAATCCCAGTAAAAGGGCAACGGAAATCGAATCGAAGATAAAGCTCTAATCTCCAGCTTTCGCATAATTAGATCCGCGATGACGGGAGACAACGAAGAGCCCATAGGAGTTCCGTAATTCTGCCTATATAATACTATCAAAAACAAAGAAAATAGAAATTAAAACAAACTGAACCGCTTTGATGAATTTCTCCTCCGGTAAACAACAATCTCTAGAAATAAATCGCCAATGGTCTTTAATACAGTCTATCGCATAGTCAATGGGGACGTTAGTGAAGAGGCTTACACCATCCAGTTAACTGAAATTCTGTCTTATCTTTGAACAATAGATTAAATTTAACAGTCAATTTTATTTAATGTATTGAAAGTAATATTTACAAATTGTCTATTGATAAGTGGATCTCGAACCATTCACTTCCTAAATAACTTACCTTCTTGTTCCCTACATTGTACGGAGGTAGATAGGAGTTTGATAGGATCATTTTTACTCATGCGAATAAAGGGAATGTGACAGTAGCATTGGATAGACAGGTGTACATTTTCAGGTTAAATGAGATGCTTCAAGATGTGAATACTTATGAGATAGTTGAAAGGGATCCACAAGAAGGATGGTAACGCGCTTACGCACTTTATTAGTTAGTTGGAAGGAAAAAAGTATATAGCTAATTCCACATATAGAAGTTTGTTATGTAATGATGTGATACTTCCGAGGGCCTACGCTCTTTCGAAGATACCTAAGTAGGACTGCCCCTTTCATATTTGTTAGCAATTTCTTCATAATATTATCATAAAAACAATTCTTAAGGTAGATAGTATCGAAAATAGTTTTAAACTTGTTAAGGAACTTGATGGTAGAAACGTTTGAGTGATGAATTTTAATTAATGTCACTGGATGTTGTGAGCCTCTTCACTAACGTCCCCATTGACTATGCGATGGATTAAAGACCATTAGCGATTTATTTTTAGAGATTGTTGTTTATCGAAGGAGGAATTCATCAAAGCGGTTCTGTTTGTTTTAGATTCTACTTTTTTTGGTTTTGATAGTATTATATATAGGGTATCATGAATATAGGCTCCACTCGACTACGGCTCGAGCTCTACTGGCTCGTCCTGAGCAGGTAGAGCGGACTAAACTGAGTAGAAAAGTCCTCTACCATTTTGCAATGCTCACAATAATTAACGAGATATTAACGTTTAAAGATAGTCGAATACGCGCGTCCACTCTAGTATTACTGAAGGTACGGCCCACAGAGGCACGGCGCGCAAGCCGCGAGGAGCGGGGAGCGGGGATGGCCTAGCAAGCGCGCCGCGCCGTTCGAGCTTAGAGGCTCGCGGTGAGCGGGGCGCGCCTGCTAGGCCATCCCCGCTCATTAATTATTGCAAGCATTGCAAAATGGTACAGGACTTTTCTACTCAGTTTAGTCCGCTCTACATACTCAGGATGAGTGGGGCCGTATATTCATGACACCCTGTATAGGCAGAATTACGGGACTCCTATGGGCTCTTTGTTCTCTCCCGTCATCGCGGATCTAATTATGTGAAAGCTGGAGGTTAGAGTTTTGTCTTCGATTCGGATTTTCCATTGCTCTTTTACTATAGGTTTGTTGACGACATATTATTGGCGGCATCTGCGTCTTCGGTTAGTTTCATTCTTGATATTTTTAATTCTCAGCATTCTAGGCTTCAATTCACTATGGAGGTAGGGGAAGATGAGGGGAGGTAGGTAGAGGAAGATAGGGGAGATGGGTGATAGATTGAATTTTTTGGATGTTATAGTGATTAGAAATAATGAGTTGGTAGAGTTCAATTGGTACCACAAACCGACTTTTTCGGGTATTTAAATTTTCGGTCACAGCACCCGGTTTCTCAAAAAATAGGTACAATCGCGGGATTAGTTGATAGGGTAATTTTGCTTTCGAATCCTAAATTTCACCTTGATAATTTGTATTTCATTATTAAAGTATTGTTAGAGAATGATTATCCATTGAACTTTATATTTGAGAATATTAACAATCGTTTGAAGAAAATTATCTAGGTTCGGAAAAAATGCCTCATACATAATAATATTACTTGTGTTTATTACATAATAATAATTTATCATTTAAATACTTCATAATGGAAATGCAATAGCTCCTGATAGACTTGGGAAATTGTTCGTTGCAGTTAAACAGAGATGTAAACTATACGTGAATTTGACAGTCCTAAATTTTGTTTCAAACATCCTTCCATAAATTCCATTTAAGAAAAATCTTTTTGACGTTTTCTGGATTCGTTAATAAGAGATTTTAGTTTACCATAAGGAAAACCTCGATAGAAAATTTTTTATATATGCATCATGAAACGTATCTTTAAACCAACGCTTCATACGTTTGACGCTATAATCATCCTGATCCAATCTTCAATAATCCGTATTAATGTATTCCACAATCGATTGCATAATTACAATTTGCTCAAAATTGTAATCTCTGTGTAACTCTCAACTTTCTCATCTGGACATACTTCGAGCCAAATATCAGACATTAGTATCAATAAATTTACATATTTTGCAAATTCTTCTATAAGTAAGGTTTCTTTCTCACGATTATTTATCAAGATCATATCTTCGTCAAGATTAATTTCACAAAATTGAGTCGCACTATCGCTATAAACTAGAATATATTTTTTCGTTTTCACAAACGGAGGCATGATCGATGGTGTACCAAAGTTTCCTTAACAAATTTATTAACAAATTTATATTAGTATTTTTGGAATGTAATGTTGTCATTAATTGTGCCACAGGGCTACCTTCATTATGTAACCTGCATATCATATCCAAAAAATTAGGTAATATTTTATGGTTATCTTTTGCCAATGCACTATTACAATTTTGTACAAGCACATCTAAGAAAAGTAGAGAATCTTCTTTCACACGTGGATCAATATGTGTTGGACAGCTCAGATACGATATTATATAATTTCACGCAAAGATGTCAAAGATGTCATGTTCATGTTTTAAGATAAGGCCAAGAATAAAATTAAGTGCATGAAATGAATTTGTGTGTATTTCTTTCTTTTTATCAAGAGATAAAGCTGCGATACCATGTAACAGAGAATCACAATCATCATTCACAATCAATTGTGAATGTAAAGATTTTATAGGATTTTGTAATAAGATGTCTTTTAATTATTTCAAAGCATCTTGTCTCACAGTTGAATTATGATGCCGAAAACGTGTTAATACATCTTGAAAATACTTCACAAGTTACATAATAATGTACAAACAAGGTCGAATTATAACGTACTAAACAATTAGATTTATACAAGACATCAACATTCGGTAATTGTTGAATTCTCCTCACCTTCTCGAGGTTGATAAAATTAGACTCATTCGCGTTTTTGCACTACATGAACAAATGGCAAAAAAATGTGTCGCTCTGCCCTGCAAACCGAGTTATTAATTGTTAAAGTTGACAGATATCCAGATTAGGAAATTGTTGCATCGATGGCATAGAGAATTAAACAAATTTTCTGCTTTACAGCAGACAAATTTAACCAAGACAAATGCTCTGCTGTAAAAATAAAAATTATATAGAAAATAATTTCTATTCTTAAAGCAAAAAATTTGTTCTTAAAGAGAATTTGTATAATTGAAGCAGAAAATACTTATTCTAGCTTCAATTACATGTTCTCATATCCTTTTATGCCATCGATGTGACAGATTTCCTGACTTGAATAATCATCAACAACTTTAACGATTAATACCTCGGTCTACGGGGTAAAGCGATACATTTTTTTTGCCAGATTCGCTTATTTCGTGCAAAAATGTGTCGAGTAAGTCTAATTTGTGTAATTACAGAAGCAGAAAATCACTTACGTGTTTCTCTATGTCATCGATGTGACGGATTTCCTAACCTAAACTATCTCACTTTAATTCCAAAAGTGTACACTAATTTATCATCAGCCACAGAAAACAGACATGTGTAATGTGACTATGCATTGCCAGTGCCACATTTGTCTTTTACGCCAAAAATTCCAAAAGGACAAATCCCCCATTCCATAGCCGACGACGGCGACGTTTCTTAATCTTAATATAAAAGTTTCAGATTCGAATTTTGCATCGCAATATCTCGGCTCGTAGGGTACATAGAGAAAAAATAAAAATACTTTCATTATATATTTAGACTGGATGCAATCGATTGAGCACACTTAGAACCTGATCAATTCAGTCCTTATTGAGATCCAATAATCTAAACCCTTAGCAACTCGCCGGCTCGCGTAAAGTAGCCACGGCAGTGGTCACTGCACGTAGCTTAGTGTCGAGACACTACCAGTGTCTCCAGATTAATTAATATAAATTTAAGCTGAAGATGTGATATTACGTCCTTATATTATTGCACAATGGTTAAAAAAAATTTTCTCTCATAGTCGAAATATGTTATGCGAATATATGTAAATTATGTAGCTTATAAAATTTTCTTAATACATTTAATTCTAATTATTTGTTGTAATTATGATACTTTAATTCGATAATTTGCAATTATTTCACTGGATAGAGCAATGTTTCAGTTTTAAGAATCTGTTTGTTTTTTAATTGCAGTACGATTAATTTTAAGTTGGAGTTATGAGCAATCAAAGTCAAAATGCTCCTTTTTACTTAACTTATGAATAATTCAAGAACAAAAAATCGTAGGAACATTTTTAAAAAACAATTTTGTAAAAAAATCTTCAAGTTTTTACGATAGATAATTGGAAATTTTTTTTACACGTTTTTTTTGACACATTTTTTTCAGACCCACAAAGTGAAAAGAAAAATTTTCCTTTTTTTTCAAAAACTTGCAGTTTTTTATACGTAAAAATTACCAAATTCACATAAACTAAAAAATTATGATAACCTTTTGAAAGTAAAGATTTCAAGCTTTAAAACTTTTTTTAAATTTAAATTTTGTTCATTTTTGATGAAAATATTATAAAATGTAATTTTGAGCTAACAAAGTACCGCAGAACTTTTCCTCCAATTCAATATATATATTTCATACATATAAAATTTAAAATTAATATACAGGGTGACCCATTTTAATCTATCATCCCAAATATTTCCGTTCCCTTGCATTTAACAAGAAAATGTTTCAGACAAAAATTGTATGATCTCAAGGAGGCCATAAAATGGTACCATTAGTTTGACTTTGGATAGTCGCTTAAAGGTCACATCAAGGTCATTCTCAATTTCTTTAACTGATGAACCCACTTTTTCATTTATTCTTATAGCTCATATTGAAAGCTTTCCAAAACACTATAATAAAATATTTTTTCATTAAGTATTTGTTGAGTTGTGAGATTTAAAAGTTACGATATTGCTGGCATTAGCGTTATTTGAGATGTACACCACATGGAGGTTGAACGGTCAGATTTACATCTCTTTTGTGTGTGCGTGTGTGTGTGTGTAATGAATGGGTATTTAAAAATGATTAAGTATTTTATTGAAGATGTTTGAAGATACGTCCATCTTGTTGGAATATATAAACGCAATCTTTTATGAAAATTGTTATGCACTCTATTAAGAACAGTTGGTATTATGCTTCTGAACACTTTACGAATACGTTATTTTCAATAGTCGTCGGGTCAGTCTCTCCAGAGAAAAAAAATAATAGCGTCAAATCCGGAGATCTAGGAGGCCACTCCTGAGTTTGACTACCTAAACCAATCCACTCTTTTCCGAATACATTATTTAAATAATCCCTGACGTCGCGTGCTCTTTGAGCGGGCGCTCTGTCTTGCATAAACCACATTCGAATACGTGTCCGAAGATCAACATTTTCTAAAAGAATCGGTAACTGATTTTGTAAAAAAATTAAATAATTTTGCGCATTAAGGTTTGCTTGAAAGAAATATGGACCAATAACGTAATCTACTAAACCGGTCCACACATTAACAGACAAGATGTAAAAAGATCAAAATGAAACAAGTCATCGTTTAACTTAATATTTTTCCAAAATGCTAGTCGAGTTGTTTCGTTCTTTTTGTGATCAAACTTTTTTAGAGGTCACATTGACACCTCTTGATACCATAACATTTTCCTCAGTAGAAAATTCTTTTCATCAGTTCTATAATATGGCAGACTATCCGTCACACGAAATCATCGATATGATAGGTATCGTAGGTAAGACTAGAGGCAATTATAAGGCTGCAGAAAGATTATATGCAGAGAGATTTCCTAATAGACGACATCCAACGCAAGTGACAATAAAACACGTGATTAATAGAACTGAAAGAGGTGACTTAAAGAAAAAAATGTCGAAAAGTTGGACCTGACGGAGTGAAAACACTAGTAACTGTTGCTGCTGTTCAGATGGATCCGTATACTTCCACGAGAAAAATTCAACGTCGGCATGGTGTATCGCAATCAACTGCGAGTCGCATTTTGCAAAATTATAAATTACATCCATATCATATTACTTTGACCCAAGCATTGAAATACGAGGATTTGATCCATCATGTAAGATTTTGTAATTGGGCTGAAAATCAAATAAGATAAGATCCGTTATTCTTTCGTTATATGCTTTTTTCTGATGAAGCCACATTTAATAAGAGTGGAGGCGTTAACAGACATAACTGTTACTATCATTCTGAAAGAAATCCACATTGGCAACGGAATGAAAAATTACAATGGCAATGATCTGTTAATATGTGGGCCGGTTTAGTAGGAGATTACGTTATATATTTCTTTCAAGTAAACCTTAATGCGCAAAATTATTTAATTTTTTTACAAAATCAGTTACCGATTTTTTTTAGAAAATGTTGATCTTCAGACACGTATTCGAATGGGGTTTTTTATGCAAGACGAGGCGCCCCTTCAAAGAGCACATGACGTCAGGGACTATATTTATAATGTATTCGGAAGAGAGTGAATTGGTTTAGGTAGTCAAACTCACGAGTGGCCTCCTAGATCTTCGGATTTGATGCCATTAGATTTTTTTCTCTGGAGAGACTGAGCCAAGACTATTGAAAATATGCAACAACGTATTCGTAACGTGTTCAGAAGCATAACATCAACTGTTCTTAATAGAGTGCGTAACAATTTTCATAAAAGGTTGCGTTTATGTATCCAACAAGGTGGACATGGCTTCAAACATCTTTAATAAAATACTTAATCATTTTTAAATACCCCCCCTCCCCTTTACACACGCACACACACAAAAGAGATGTATGTAGGCTGCTGGAAAAGTTTCTGCAATCTAATACAATCTTACAGTGGCGCCAACGTTTTGCTACTATCATATCCATAAAATTAGATGTTTTTAACCTATAATTCAGTTAACAGTTTGTACCCAAGCCAACTAATTTTGTTTGCATAGTATTTTAAAAGAAGTTATTTTATGAGAAAATGGAAATTTCGCGTGAAAATTTTCGGGCAATGATTTTTTACGATAACAAATGTAATCTAACTCCGAAACAATGCATCGATCGACTTCATTTGGCTTTTGGGGATGAAGCACCATCCAATAGTACTGTTTATAATTGGTTTGCCGAATTCCAGCATGTACGTACCTTTCTTTGTGACGAATTCCGTGAAGGTCGTCCATCCACGTCTGTTGTTGCCACTAATGTTGATGCTGTGTGTGAAATGATTGAGCGAGATGACATACCGCGAGATTCAGGCATCCTTAGGCATTGACATGAAAGCAATACATGTGGCAACCGTGGCTTTAGAGGATCGAAGGACTGTAAATATGATTGGTATACAATTTGTTTGCCAGAAGTCATAAATGAATTGCGTAGGACAAACCGAAATCGTTTTATCGTCCTTCATCGTGACAACGCCAGCTGTCACACAGCACGTCAAACCGTTGATTTTTTATCCAATAAAAATGTTGAATTGATGACTCATTGTCCGTATTTACCTGATTTATCACGTAATGACTTCTTTTTGTTCCCAAACATTAAAAAGAAGAGTGGTGAGCGATTTGAGTCGCCTGAAGCAGCTGTTAAAACATTTCGTACATTGATTTCTGAGGTTACAGCCTCAGAGTCGAAAAAATGCTTCGAAAATTGGTTCGAACGTATGCAAAAATGTATCGATCTTAAAGACGAATACTTCGAAAAACAATAAAGCCATTTATCGAATTTTACATGTTTTTTTTTATATTGTTTGCAGAAACTTTTCCAGCAGCCTACGTAAATCTGACCGTTCAACCTCCACGTGGTACATCTCGGATAACGCTATTGCCAGCAATATCGTAACTTTTAAACCTCACAACTCGATAAATACTTAATGAAAAAATGTTTTATTATAGTGTTTTAGAAATGAGTTATAAGAATATATGAAAAATAGTGGGTTCAGTTAAAGAAATTGAGGGTGGTGACCTTGATGTGACCTTTAAGCGACTCATGGTCAAACGAATGGTATCATTTTATGACCCCCAGGAGACCATACAACTTTTGTCTGAATCATTTTCTTGTTAAATGCAAGGGAAAGGAAATATTTGGGGTTATAGATGGAGTTAGAAATGGGTCACCCTGTATATGTTGAGATATGTGCAACATTCGATGAAATTATTTTTGATAAATGTATCAATTAGCGGACCAAGCTCCAATGATTTTGATCTTGATGTATGTTATCAAGGTTATGATCCTGAGCGACCTCTAACAAGTTTTAGCCGTCGCTCGTTCTTCATTAAAAAGTTATTAACGAAAAAAGAAATAACGTATTTAAGAAATTAACGTATATAATATCTCTTTTCCACTATATAAAACAGAAATTTTCTGCTTTAAAGTATATTTAACTTTTTAGAATCGCGAAGCGACTCCCATCCTACCTTCTTCTCCTCTGCTTGGGGGCGCATGATTTTCATATTTTCTTATATATAATAACTTTTGTTCTTAGAAGAGAAAATTTTTTCCTGCTTTATTCTGCATACATAGTTTACAATACATGGTTTGGTTAGGGTGCTAATTCTCCTAATCCTAACCGTCCCCTAAACTACATATTTATCCAAATTTTCTGCTAAAGCAGTGAACTTGTGTTCCCGGAAAGTCGCGCGCCACTAGGCAATAGGAGAGGTGGAATGTAGTAGATGGATATAGTTTAGAACAGTTTCTAATATTGTATCTGTCTAATATTGTATATAGCCGAAATAAGACGTTATTTTTTTCAAACTTTTTTTGTTAATAATTTTTTAATGGAGGATGAGCGACGGCTAAAACTTGTTGGAGGTCACTCAAAGTCATGACCTTGATAACATATGTCAAGGTCAAGTTCATTGAACCTTGATCCCTTAATTGATACTTTTACTTTACTTTTTTAATATAAAAATCTGTAGTAATGTAAAAAAAATATTATATAATTTTCTTTATTATGTCTTGTACATATATGTCTTATAAACTTTTTACAGCGACATGTCAAATTTAATACGTATGCCATTATCAGAGTCTGAAAATGTAACTACATTGGAATGGACGCGTCCTGATCAAGTGATGCAATTACATCGTATGAAATTAAAAAAGCGTGCACTTCAAGCGCGTATAAATAAAACGACTATTAATACTGGCACTCAACAAACGACTACGAATTTAGATGAACTTAACTCTAGTAGTAATGTACTGCAATGTATATCTTACTGCCAAAAGCGTAAGAATCCTTTTGCAGTCAGTGAAACGTGTAAGAAACATAAAGATATAACGTCTTCTGGATTAGACATTAGTAACGACAATACATTGTTCGAATTACTAAATATTGATGGACAAAAGAAACCAACGGCAGAGGATTCATCTATAAAAAATTCCTTAACTTTTGCTAATGTACTTTCAAAATTAGAATCAATTAATCAGATTCCAGAAATAAATCTCTCAAAGGGTGCAAAGCATGTTCCTATAGACTGGACATTGAAAACTAAAATGAGGTTTATGTCTTTGAAGCCTTTTCCATGGAATTGCAAACTCAAAACAAGTGAAGAGGCATCAGGTACTACAGGATTTGTAAGATGTTTAAATATCGGAGAAAAAGAGACAACTTTGGATACCAGTCCAAACGCAAGGTTAGTTTTATTAATTTTTGTCATTATTTTACTACTTGTTTTTTAAGTCTCGTAATAACACCTTAAATATTCTTATTAGATTTCATCAGTGTTGCTTAATATGGCAACATCCATCTATACCATGGTTAGAATTATTCCCTCGCTCTGCTAATAAAGTGAGTGCATCTCTCGCAAATAATACATTGACAGTAAATAATCAAAATATGAAAGATGCATTATACCGAGAATGGTGTGATAGCTTCAGATCTCTATTTCACTTATTGCGAGCAAGGCAATGTCCATACTTTTACGTATGTGCAAATACTTTTACGGTGCTCTTTCGTGCTGCTGGCATCTGCGGATTGTCGGAGATTCATGCACTTGTTACACCCACAACACGTGGATTCCGGCAGTCATTAAAACAAGAAGGTAGAGAATTTTGTTTAGTTATTTCATTTAGTTATTTATTAATAAAAAAATATGTCTTTAATGGTAATATAAGTACAGCTATACATGTCCAATACAATATAAATAATGAAATATTAGCTATATGATGAAAAATAATCTTAATCCCATCAAACCTTGTGTACATTATAATATATTATATATTATTAATAATATTATTAATAATCGGCAATAGTAAGTCGGGCGGATACGCGTATTCGGCTATCTTTAAATGTTAATATTTCGTTAACTAAAATGATAGAGGATTTTTCGACTCAGTTTAATCCGCTCTACCTGCTGAGGACGAGTGGGGCTAAAATTTGGAGCCATTATGTATATATTCTTTAGTAAATCAATAAAATGTAGACAAAAGCATTAAAGCCGACGCTAATTCTTGTTGCGAATATTTAAAAATTATTTATTCATAACAAACTATAATAATTCTAGACATTTTGACCATTATTAGGTCATCTTCAATATTGTTCAAATACAATGTTTATATAGTAATTCGTTGTTACGTTTTCTTTATCAATCTCTTCATCATCATTATAATTAATTGTCTTCAAACTTTCAAATGCATCTACAATTACGATAATTAGAAAATATAAAATAACATATATTAAACAATGTGGCTTATTTCGAGCTTGTAGTTAGAATAACTTTAAATTAATATAATTAACATAAGAATATAAATACTAAATAATATTCTACACAAACTTGGCTTACAAAACCTTCTTCAGTGTTAAAACGCAGGAATACAATATTAAATTAACAAACTAAATAAATAAATACAATGAAAATTAAATAAAAATCTTTAAATAAAAGGCAAAACTATTTTATCGAGGGACATAATGTAATCTACTGTTGACTGAGGTATTTAAAATCTTCTTATCTTATTGTAGTCTGTCAATATTTTTTGACGTTTGAATTTTTTATATATTGACACTTCACCACTGATGGTTTATTTAAATTTTCATTGTATTTGTTTGGTTTGTTAATTTAATATTGTATTTCTGCGTTTTAACTGAAGAAGGCTTTGTAAGCCGAAACGTTTAGAATATTATTTAGAATAGTATTTATATTCTTATGTTAATTATATTAATTTAAAGTTATTCTAATTATAAGCTCAAAATAAGCCACGACATTGTTTAATTTTTAAAAAAATATACGAGCATTATTTCTCTAATATAACATAAAGTTGAAATTATAACTTGAGAGTGAAATCAGTTAAATTTTTGCTCATATATTACTCGTCTCCCTGCTGCATACATATCTGTTCCATTTTCCATCTGTCATTCCGCTTTTTTTGACAATTGTTCAATTGTGCCAAGAAAATGCTAGTGTTATACATTTCTCTATTTATTCTCTTACAACAACCATTTTATCACAGAAGATCTCTTATCAGAGATGATATACATAAAAAAGTAGACCCATTTAAACAAGCATAATGATACGGAAAAATTCCCAAATGTCTGTCTTCCTATATTAGAAGATACATCCCCTCCTCAATGATAGAGGGGATGATTAGTCTTTGTTTCTTGTTAACGATACATATGTTATCGAATCGTTGTGCTATAAGCATCGTACTGCTCTCATCACTTTATATATTTAATGGAGAAGTTGATGAATGTACGATAATTGTGATCAAATTGTATGGGTATGTTGCAGATAATTATTTTCAATCTTTCAACTCATAATGACTATATTAATTTTATTTTTGATAAAAATTGAAAAATCTTAAACAATTGTTATTCAAATTTATAATGATGATTTCATGTTAATGATTTTCTGATATATTTGTTTAACTTGATGACTAATTTGACTAATTTTTATTACTTTTTCATAAAAATTATTTTAACTTAATAATAAATTTGACGACTTATCACAAAATAGACAAGGATTGAGTTTTTAATTTGATATTACAGAAATGACGACTTCTATGCAAATATTGGTCACGGTTGTTGTAAGAGAATAAATTGATAAATGTATAACACTAGCATTTTCTTGGCACAATTGTTAAAAGAAGCGGAATAGCAGATGGAAAATGGAACAGATATGTATGCAGGACGGCGAGTAATATATGAGTGAAAATTTAACTGATTTCACTCTCAAGTTATATTATAATTTTAACTGTATGTTATATTATTTTATATTTTCTAATTATCGTAATTGTAGATGCGTTTGAAAGTTTGAAGATTAATTATAATGATAAGAGATTGATAAAGGAAATGTAACGACAAATTATTATATTATATAAACATTGTATTTGAACAATATTAAAGATGGTCTAAAAATCGACTAATAATGGTCGAAATGTCTAGAATTATTTTTTGTTTGTTATAAAAGAAATATTATAATATTCGCAATAAGAACTAGAGTTGGCTTGAATGCTTGAAAAGCCATTACTCAATACAATAGTATTATATTCTTTAGAACGATCGTACATATGAGAATATAACAGATAATCAAATCTATCAAATATGATAGAGAACGCCATCATTTCGGTCAAAGTTAGACGGTTCGAATGATGCAATTAAATAAATTTATTTCAAATATAATTGCGCGTCGATAATTTTCAGACTTTCAACATAATCAGGGGATTAGTAGAATGATTGTTTCAGACTGATTGTGTTGAAAGTCCGAAAGGCATGCAATCATATCTGAAATAAATTTATTTAATTGTATTATTCGAAACATCTAACTTTGAATGAATGAAAATGATAGCGTTCTCTGTTATACTTTATATGTACGATCATTCTAAAGAAATATATATGTGTTTATATACACGCGGCCATAAAATGCGTTTCTCTCTATACTAGGTGACCAGATCAGTCCCGTTTTTAACAGGATTGTCTCATTTTTTTTAGTTGCATCCCGTTGTCCCGACAACTTTCTAACGGGATGCATATATGTCCCGATTTGTCCAATTGTTGATATGTAAACGAAACGTCTAGAAAAATACGATGCTTGAATTTCGCGCCTTCTGTCTCTGATTGATTGTGTTTTAGAATTATTTGGTTTAGAGAGTCTCTTAAGAAGAGCATTTCACAATTCGATTTTAACAAATGTTAGGTTTCTTAAGCAAATATCATCATCAGACAAATGCGATGCCATGCAAAATGTCTCACAAACGATACAAAGTATTGAAGGATCTGGAAATCTATTGCAACCATCGTGCTCTCATCACGACATTTATTATTAGCACGTATTATTGATTATAACATTACTTAAACGAAATATGTATCTTTTACTGTTTACTTGGCTAATATAATAATAATTTATATCAATATTATTATATTATTAATAATAATTTATATCAATATTATATCGCAATAAATGGAACCATTTGTTTCGATGTTGTAGAAAAACCCTTAGAAACCTCTTACTAACCCCTATAGCAAAATTCAATTAATCGATAATTTTTACAATTTTTTTCTAGCTCACTTTGCTCGCGTCCCGTTTTTTCATTTTGAAAATCTCTTTACTCTATACATATCAGTTATTGCGAGGAATATTTCCTAAGCCTCAGTAATCGAGTTGGTTAAGACACTTGCCCTAAAAAATCGAAAGGTCCTAGGTTCGAATTCTGGCTGAGGTAATATTTTTCGTAATAATTTTTTTACAGTTTATATAAATTTAATTTAGGGGGAATTTAGGGGGATTAAAACTGATAGCGTTTCAAACTGATTGTGTTGAAAGTCCGAAAGTCGGTGTGCAATCATATTTGAAATAAGTTTATTTAATTGTATTATTCGAAATATCGAACTTTGACCGAAATGATCGCATTATCCACTGAAATTATTATATTTAATTTTGTCGACATCACCTGAGAACAGACATCACCTGAGAACATGTGCATAATAATGTACAAATGTAATGTTAAAAATATAGTTAAAATTAAAAAAAAATTGTTTAACTGATTTTTGAATTATTTTTTAAAATATTATAATTCAATTGAATTGGATTAAAAAAATTTTTGTAACATTCCATTAAAATCAGATTTTTGAAGGGGTTAGTGAAATATAACTACATTACGAAATAAAAATAAAAACAGATTTTAAAATATTAAAGTTTAAAATAATAATCGTGTCTCTTATGTTCAATATGTTTTAGAAATAGAATATTCTATGCCTTTAAGGAAAGATTCCAAAAGACGATCTGATACAACAGATTCTGATTCTAAAACTGTAGATGCTGTATCTACTAAGGATTGTCAACATGAGAGTGACTATTATGAGAAAGAAAAAGAAGATGATGATGAAACTCAAGATGCATGGCTCGAAAGTCTTGGTGTAGAAAATTCAGAAATAAAGAAAATTAATCACTCACAGGTACGCATAAATATTGTACATTCTCAATTTATGTTCATATTTGGATTCATTTTAGGCAAGAATGACTTTGGAAAAAGAAAGCGAAGTAGATAACTTGAGACAATCCCTTGTATTCGTAAGAGGTGTGGAGACGCAAGCGTTATTTAACTTTTTAATTAATTGTAAATCAGCTATCGCGGCGACTGGTGCGTTAGCGGGTGTTCCTCCTACGCTTTTGGCTCCGACAGCTTTTCATGGTGCTACATTAAAACCGCTCAAGGTATCGCACAATTAATAGAACATTTCATTTCTGTTGTAGAACTTGTAAAACTGTTTGATTTTATACAACTGTTGCTTTCTTTCTTTTTTAATAACAAAGGTTCGAGAAAGCATAGTGCATGATAATAACGATAGATATTATTCTCTCGAATTGAGAGGACCTCTTTTGCCCCATGTATTGCCTTCTCTCTGCCATTTGATGAAATCCAGTCAATTAGAGCAATATTCGGTAAGCTGCGCGCAATTGGCCTCAACAACTTCATTTTCCACAGCAAGACATGGTATGGACATGCGAATATACGCATATTAATCAACGAAATCTTATGAGCCAAAATATAACTCTTATACTTTTATAGGCCACGCGATTGCAACGAGAGCAGATGACAGTATCACAAAAGTATCGTCTAATGTTTTTGGGCAAGAAAATTTAAGCGATTGTGGATTCAACGAAGAATTATTGAGCCACTTTTGCAATTCTGACCCGACTACAATAGAAGTTTTAGATAATTTCAAGTTTTTTAATGGACTATATACATGGTCGTGATCATATAAATGTACAGTTTAGAAATAAATGTAGTACTTCTAAGTACAGATTTTGTACTCATAAACATTAGTTTTAAATATACGCAACCGATTTTTTGTCCGAAACATTGGGGCAATGTTACATCGCTGACGATATGTACTGTCCGATAATGAAAATATCATTATGCTTGTAAAAATATAGGAATGTCTAATGTAATATCTAATGATATAATTAATGTATAATGTAATAACAAGTATTTAATGTAATTACTTGCATACATAAATTGCTATTATAAATTCATATTTTTGTTAATGTGTAATTTAATGTGTTATGTAATTTAAATTGCTAGATATATGTACATATTGTGTGAAAGCATATTATGTGAGACCACAAACTGTTATCAAAATCAGGTAAAGATGTTTTCATTTAAATCAATGTAATGTTACATTCCTTCTGACGATAATTTTGTAGATTACAAGAATTTTAAGGTTCCTTAGTATTCAGCTAAGAACTCTGCGTTAACGGTGGCGACACAGAATCAGACGGCGGCCTGGCGAAACTGGGCACAAGTACGAGCCCATATACATGTGCTCTTGGAACACCGAAGGCGAGTATATGTACATGAGCTCGTGTTTGTATGTATGTTACAGCGTCTCGCCACGACAAATGACTGAACTTACAGGCGTGGAAAAGTGACGTTTTGACGACGAAATTTGTGTTGCATGCTATTTGCTTAATTGTGAAAAAAATGTGAATTGTCTCATACTTATGAAAGTCCTAAAAATGGACGGAAAATACAGTTATCTTGGAATTCTATACATAAAAGTGTATATTTTACTCGTTTCAATAGCCGTGTGTTCCGACAATCGTTGTTTCAGACCGTGTGTTTCCTGCCCGGAAAGAGGTTCACTTTACGTGCTTTTTACGACCATTTACTTACTAATTATCAAGGGAAGAAAGGACAGTTTTTGTCGATTTTTACAAATGTTTTAAAGTGATCTCGTCATTCAGATTTATCCAAATTGTCTTTTTTATTTACAAATGACATGCAACATAAATTAACGTATCATTCCTCGTTTCTAACATCACGATTCTAACATAGTGACTACTCAGGAGCCTTAATATCTTTATGTTTTACTGCGCATATGGACTTCTGTTTATAGTTTAATCCCGGCACATTTATAAAAAAATTAAATATTGATTTTACTACATAAGACGAAAAAAAGAACTAGTCACGGAAAACTAAATTTAATATTGACTTGTAATTTGATAATGGTCGTTTTTAATGCAAAAGACAATCTCATTATTGTCACTAATTTAATACTTTTAGCTTTCTTAAAATAAATCGTGCACGATGATAACATCACTAGGAAGGCCCTTTCTCGAGGACTCTGGGGTAAGACAAGGTAAATGGAATGACACAGCGGATGGACACTGCCCCTAAAAAAATAACGAATCGATATTTGCCCATTGCCTCCAAATCAGTTGCCGGACTCGCTTGAGTCACGGAGGAAGAGAGATAAATAGAAAGATAGATAAGCCGTTTATTGATATTTTAAGTCCTCTAAGAATATAAAGTATAGCTACAGAATGGTTAACAAAAAGTATTTTAAATTTAACAATGACATTTCGCTATGGTACAATGACAAACAACAGAAATGAGAACTAGTCACGATATAGATAAGTTATGGTAAACATTGTAAGACGACACGTGTTCGAGATGCATCCTAAAAATCAGTTTTCGTAGATTTGGTGTGCGTGCGACAGGCGGATTGGAAGCTTCTCGAAAAATTTCAAACGTTTCTAGAAGTTTCCAAAAAACACAAACTTGACAATCACTTCGTAAATAAAGGCAAAAAATATAATCAACTCGCATGTCGCACGTACACAAATTCCAACCGCTAAAAATCACATTCAAAGTAATCACAGCGCACGTGCGCTCGCGTGACGTGAAACGCGTGACATAGAGACACTCCAATCAGGATTCCTGATTTGGCGGACGCGCATAGCAATAGAGTGAGTACTGCTTGACAATCGCAGTCGAGAATTGCCAATCCGAATCGTGAGGATCATCTCAATTTTTATAATTTTCTAGAATCTCATAGGCGATTAAAAAAGAAAGCGTCTGTGCTACAAAGGAGATAAAAGAGCTGAATCGAGCCGCGATCCTTCTTCTTCGCTTTTTCGATTAAAGTGAATGTTCCGCAAAAAGTACAATCGTCTGTGAGACGCTCCGCCGCCAGAAAACCGCCGCGTTCGACTTATAATTGGAGATTCGCGTAAAGCCGTAATCACACTAGCGATTGCCGATTGGATTGAGATTGCGATTGGTGATTGACGATTACTTTTCAACCAATCAAAGCAAAGCAGTAACCGATTGAGATCCGATTGAGATTAGTGACTGCCGTTTAGACAATGCTCTATTTTCTAATCGTCAATCGCAGTTGTCGGCCAATCGTAGCCAATGAAATATTGTGATTTTAGTCACGTGATACCAAAGCACATGTGTCTCGATAATACAATATATTAAATTGTAGTCAAAAGTGTCATACTTGATACAAGAATACAAGTTTATGTGTATAATGCCGCCAAAAAAGCAGACATTTACTATTGATCAAGAATTTTTATTGATTGATGCGGTAAAAAATAGACCGCAGTTGTGGAATGTTTCTCATCCAATGTACACAAGAAACAATATAAAAGAAGTCCTTTGGCAAGAGATAGCAGATCTTATGAGGATCTCAAATATAACAGGTAAATAGAAGATTTAAATAAGTATATAATGTAGCTGTAAATTTTATTTTTATGAATTTTCTTTACCTCATTTTCCTTGTCCTTAATGGAATAGCTTAAGGTTATGTTAGGTTATATTTCTCTATATTAAGCTAAATATCTAAAATATTTTATTTTTTAACTGAAATAATTCGTGACAGATTCATTAATATGAGAACTATATTTATGAACAATGAAAAAAGAATAAGAGAATCAAAACAAAGATGCAGTGGTAAAGATGAGATTTATAAACCTAAGTGGTCATTCTACACAAGTCTGCTATTCTTAAAGAAAGCCTGTGTGCAAACAGAAAGCTCATCAAATTTTGATGGTCTAAAAGATGATGGTCAGGCATTTATTATTAGTAACATCAATGAAGAAATGAACAATAATCTTCTTGCAAATTCAATTAAAAATAATATACATTTTGATTCCAATTTACAGGTAACTATAACTAAAGAATTAAGTAAAAAAAAATAAGCAGTTTCTTTTTAAGAAATGAGAAATAATGTTTTTTTTAATTAATTGGGTGTATATTATTATACATAATTCATTTCATCATAAATATAAAATTAGACGTTATGTTCTATTTTAAAAATGGGTATTGATATCAGACAACATCTTAGATGAATCTACTTCACAGGCTTTACATCAAGATGCCAGTTCTATAGATTTAAATCCGTCTTTATTAGAGCCCACATGTTCTCCTGAAAATATAATTGAACAATCCTCTGCGAAAACAAATGTGCCATTCACACATATAACTACATCTGCCAGCAGTAGCAGTATTTCAATTGAAAAAGTTGAAGTTCCACATACATCTGTATTATTTGAAGAGCCATGTGCACTTCACATTACAAATTCTGAATTATTTGCTTCTGAAAACTTACAAAATTCTCGCTGTACATCTACATCTTCGCAATCTTCAAATTCACTTCTATGTCTGAAAATAACAAGCAAGCCAATAATTCAGTTTATGTAAAGCGTGGCTCAATGAAAAGAACAACTATTATGGAAGAAGCAATACAAGCATTAAAAAGAATAGGAAATACGAAAATGTCACAAAATCAAATACATCAACAATCATCTAGGATTATTGATGCTTGCGAACATTTGGGTTTATTTATTGCTGCTCGATTAAGGGAGATGGAACCAGAAAGACATTTGTATTGTGAAACAGAGATTCTAAAAATTCTTACCACTGTTCCCTCTATTAAAATGCGAGAGGAAAATAATGAATGCTGATAACAATATTCTATTTTTATAATTCTGTTTCTTTATTTGATACAGTACCACAATGTTTTTTTATTTACGTATGATTACACATTTTTGTGTAAAATTATTATCAATTATTTTCATTAATATGCATAAACGATCACTTCTATTTAAATATTGAATGTGTTTAAGTTTGTCGAACTGTTGGAAACATTTTATATTTTATTTAAAGGTATATAAAAAAAGAAGTGATAAAGTATTATAGAAATTGTAAGAGCCGTAGCAAAAAAAAAACAAAAAATTTACATCATAAAATATTTTAAGATTATGAGTCAGTCATTTTGCTAAGGCCTTTAAAAAAATAGGTATGTGTACACAAATAACAAAACGTACTTTGCCAAATCGTTCATAAACATTATTTTAAAGTATACATATAAGTATATAAACAATATATAAACAATATTTTAAAGTATTTATATAAGTATTAGATACTTTAGATTAAAAAAATAAGCTTCGTATTATTTTAAGCATATGTTTAATAGATGCAATTTTTAAATGTTATATTAAATCGATATTATTTGTACACTGAGAGAAAAATTTGCAGATTTTAAATAAATATTTACTCCAATAGTACTAACGAAATATTTACTTATATTAAATAAATATTTATTCAAATAAAACAGTTGTGTTTAAATCAACTAAATATATGTTTATATTTAGTAAATATTTCATTAATACTATTGGAGTAAATATTTATTTAAAATCTGCAAATTTTCTCTCTGTATTAATATAGTCTATTACTTGTATTTTATACTGTGTATTATTCTCATGTGTATTTTTTCTGATAGTAAGTTATAAAAGATATATTTTTAAAGAACGTATAAATAATGTTACAATTTTTTTATTGCACCATACGCTCTTGCCACGGTACTGCACCTCCAGCATTAAAATAATCGCACCGTTTATTTCTTAGAAAAATAGAATTTGCATGCCTGTTCCCTCCTTGATTACCCAGGTTTATTAAACCATTTGTTGACTCTTCCCGGAAATCACCCGGTCTGATTTCACCTGACATTATATCTTCTTCATCAATAAATGATGGAGGTGTATACATGGCCCTGCCAACAACTTTACTCCGTAACATATTGTGGAGACAGCAAGTTGCCATTTTATTATCTTTTCAGCATCATCTGAATCATATCTCATTGCACTTCGATATATCTGGAATCTGGCTCCAAGATTACCAAAGGCATTTTCTGAGCAACGTCTAGCTCTTGGCAATCTAAAGAAATACAGTATAATACAGTATTACCATCGATCCATTATCAATAAAATCATAATCAAGAGAATTTTGACATTTAATTCTTAAAAAGGTATCTTACCTATAATTGAAAATTCTACGACTTTTTTCTACCAGAGCACTGAGAACCAGAATACAGTATAAGGAGTTTTTCTGTTAAAGGAAAACCTTCATCATCTATTAACACATAAGGAAACATTTCTCTTGTGCCAGATAGTGGAGATGGACCCGGAACATGAAGGCTGTTGCTTTCTAAACGAGCCTTGAGAGTACATTTATTCCATACACGCGAATCACTTATTCGTCCATCTGTCCCAATATCAACGTATATAAAGCGTAGATAAGCACACTGCAGCAGCATCGACAACTGCCATTAAAACAATACTGAAGAAATCCTTCTAACAATAATAAAGTGACCCTGATCTAAGTGGTGGGTTAATTCTACAGTGTTTCCCGTCAATTGCACCTATACAATTTTCAAATTGCCATAGTTCACCAAAATTTCGTGCAATTTCTTACCACTCCATTTCAGTAGAAGGAGCTTTTAAATATTCTTCTTTTATAATACAGTAATGATAGCTCGACATACTTCTTTTATGATGCCAGATATTGTGATATTTGACCTATTCTAAAAGTTAATGACAAGGATTCCTGTGTCTCTCCTAAAAATAAAATACAAAACATAAACAAAAACAATTATATATCCAATAATTTAATTTCATCTAATCTGTAGCCAAATGCCGCAAAGTTAAAGAAAGTCTTTCTGCTGCTGAAATACTTTCTCTCAAATGTGTATTCTTCTTTTCAATGAGTGGAGAAACTTTCTCTAAAAGTCCTTCAAAAGTTGCTGTGTCCATACGTAAGCACCTGTAATAAATATTATTAATTGATTACTTTAATATTTCTTTTTTAGATGTACATTAAAGAATGTAAACTCTTATGTATACACCTCCTGAATCTATTAGGATCTTCTAGACTGAGTTCCAAGAAAAGATTATGATATAATCCTTTTTCCTTTCTTCTTGCTATCCATCGATACGTCCAAATTCTCTTGTTGGTACGTTTACTTGCAAAGAGCATAATAATTATCACAATCAATTCTTGCTTTCGCAGTTGCCAATATTGTTTAATATTTCTTGACATTTTTTTTTCGATGCTATGTTTCGTTTCAGACACGAATGAGCGATTGTAGCGGCCACAATTCCTAACTACAATTGTCAGTGTGATCGAATGATTGTAGATCGCTAATTGCCAATCGCAATCTCAATTCAATCGGCAATTGTTAGTGTGATTACGGCTTAAGTCGAACTGTAATTCAAACGTCTTCTCGCTCAGATTTTCGTTCTAACGCTCTTGCTCTCGAACAACACGAATAGAAAGACTTATATGTATATATATATATATGTGCGTGCGTGCGTGCGTGCGTGCGAATATGTAATATAATACATGATAATCTAAAATCGGTTAGATGATGAGATTGCAAGAAAAGAAAATAATTCTTGTTATAAAAGAGAGATAGCCAAAGGCGCTATGAGAGATCGTGCAGAGGAGTACAAAATTTTATGATGACTCTCTCTCGCGTCGCTGCAGGTGTCCGAGGAAAGCTCGCGTTCGAATGTACAGAGTGCGTCTGATTCCCGAATAGGAATAGGCAGAGAGTTTCAGAGTAAAGAGGCAGAAAGGAAGAAGCGTTGATAAGAGGAAGTTCTGCAAGGGGGGATGATAAGATCAGGGTGGGAGGAGGCACGTGAGGTGGCGCGGATGTGGAATCGGAAATTGTAAAAGAGGGAAGGTAGCCTTATTGAAGAATCAAGAAAAGAAAACAACATAAATAATCTCTTCTTCATTATTAGCAGTGAGCCCTAGTTTGGCGTAGTAGAGAGATGTGTTCAATTTTGCAGAGGTTGTACATAAATTGGACGCAAGTATTCAGAAGACGCTTTTGAGAGAGGGGGAGGGGTGAGAGAGAGAGAGAGAGAGAGAGAGAGAGAGATGATATTTATTTAGCTTCCTCAACTATTTTTCTACAACCATAACCATAACATACGTTTTAGTTAATATACATATAATGCATTCACTCAACTAATTTAACAATCCATAACAGTATATACTAAGCTCAGGTAATGTATATATTATGCATTTTCTTGATAAACTCACAACTATTAAAAAATATTACAATTTATAAAAATATTACAAATAATAAAAAATATTACAAATTATTATTATTCATTTCTAACAGTAAATTGCTTTTACATTTTGCCGTCGCGCGGACGATGGAACGCAGTACGTTGGGCTTCTTGCGGCGGAGGCAATCCGCCGGAGTGAGGAAATCGAGGAGGGGAGTTGGAGACGAGCGGAAACCTTGCTCCCCTGGAAGCGCGTCGCTTCGGCGCGGCGGGATAGTGCTTGCGTGAATGGATAATAAAAATGAAAAAAAAGTAACACAAAATGTAATGATTTCAACGAATTTTTATTGGCAACGCGGCGTAGATAATATTATAAACAAGGATAAAAAAAAGGATGAACGGAGAACAGTAGTGCCACTGGATCGGCGGTCGGGGTACCATTCTCACAATGAAAGTCAATCTTGGTGATTTGCCGGAGAATCCGTGAAGCGGGGCGCGATGACGGCGGATCCGGGTGGTTGCCGGGCACCGAATAGTACTTGGGTGTCTCTTGGGTCCACCGAGAGTCCGTGAATATCTGCGGATCGTAGGATACAACTGTGTGGTACTCCCTTACCAAGGCGCGTAACGCCTGTTGCCGGCCGGTTCGCCTATTGCGGCTTGCGGTCCATCGCGTTCCTGCGAACATTGTCTCACTTAAGATGTAGTGGCGGAACGGAAGTACGCAAAGAGCACGTCTGTTCCCTGCGCTATTCGGAAGGGAGAAATCGGGCTCACCTCGGGGCCTTTCCCTTTGTGGTCCCGGTTGGGATGGATTGGAACGAACGACGGGGGGCAAGAGGGGAGGAGAACAGGCGAGGTTGAATGGCGGGGCGCTCTATCAGAGCGCTTGTTGCCCGCTTGGAAAACAGCCGCAGGTTTCTGGTCGAGTTCACGACGATCGGGGTAGGAGGACCCGAAGCCACTGAAAAGGGCTCACGCGCCGACGAGATTCTATGCATCGCTCGTGGGACGGAAAAGGGAAGCTCGAGGAGCACCGCGGGATTTCCTGCGCTACTCTGACTCCTCTCGTGGCACTTCCGCGCATAAACACTGAAGGGATGTCACACGGCACGATCACACTGATGCACTTCACGTAATTAGATGTCGGAATAAAAATAAAAACAAAAAAAAAAGGAAAAGAGAGAAAAAAAGTTTAACACGCGATCGTTTGATACTATAATTAACTTTATTGCTAACTTAAACACACGCGCATACAAAAGAAAAAACAAAAAGAACCAAAGAAAACTTGCGAAATTCTTGTAATTTACACTGCTATGCAGATTCGCGGCAGCACGCAAAAAAAAAAACAAATAAAAAGGAAAAGAGCAGAGTCTTGGCTTATAGCGAATCTGAACCTTTGAAATCTCGTTATCTCGAGTGAACAATCGGGTATCCGCAATCGGAAAACGCCAAAAGAAAGTTTCGCGACTAAAGATTGTAAATATTACTAAGTGCTAAATAGAAAATATTACTAAGTGCTTTAACGAAATAACTACCGAAATGCTGACTTTTACGAAGTGCGCTCTGCTTTGAAAAGGCTCTGTTTATATACTCTTCTGACCGTCGACGTTTTGCGGTCGAAAGATTAATTAACTAACTGAATGTTCTAAAACATTCGCTAGACGATTTTTATGAATAATTTAAATTTACCCGATTTTTTCAGGGACGAGAGTAAATGGCCTGACGAGATCACGCGAACAAAGTTCCCAAAGCGAAGAAAAACGTCTTGTTTACGGACGGATTAGACAATATCTAGCGACTTGAGAATCTTTAAAAAATTCTCGTCTTATTCTAAAATAATTAGGGTCATGGCATACTGTTATCGCTTTCGACATACTAATAAATACCAGATCACTATACGTGCAAAAACTCGAGGAGGTGCGGATATTAAAGTTGTTACAAATTGCTATATTTTCCAACGAAATCAAAACCCTTCAAAATAACGGCCTGAAGAATAAGAATAAAATCTCTGCGTTAAGTCCATTTTTAGATTAAAATGGTTTGATTCGGGTCGGAGGACATATTCAAAGGGTGAAGCTAACATTTTCTCAGAAACATCCGGTCTTACTTCCTAGTCGACATCCTTTGACCGATTAGATTATTCACAAAACTCGCAAGAAGAATTATCACACGGGTATTCAAACTACTCTTCACATCCTTCGACAGAGGTTTTGACTACTCGATGGCCGTAATCAGGTACGGAGGGTCATTCGTGCTCACGTTGTCTGCGATTTAATGCCAACTTTGTTAAATATAAGATGGGCAATTTCCCAACGGTCCGGATATGCCAGGCAGTTCCTTTTTCTAATACCGGCATCGATTTTTGTAACCTATTTTTCATTAAAGAAAAAAAATATCGTAACCGTACGCGGGTTAAAATATATGTATACGCGTTCATGTGTATGGTAATCAAAGCAGTACACTTGGAAGTCGTTAGCGATCTATCTTCCGAAGGATTCATCGCTGCTTTGCATCGGTTTGTTATGAGATGGGGACTGTCGCAGCACATTTTTTCTGACAATGGAATGAATTTCGTAAGCACAAATAACCAGTAAATTGAAGGAGTTATACGGTCTGTTTAATTTTGATGAGCACAAAAATTTAATAAATAGATTCGCGAGCATACATCGGATCACGTGACATTTATACCATCGGTGACACCGTACTTCGGCGGTTTGTGGGAGTCGATGGTGAGACTATTCAAACATCACCTTAAGCGTATCATCATAGAAACTCCCTATTCACCTTCGAAGAATTAAATACGAAAAATTTATGAAGAATTTACCACCGAAGTTGAGGGTCCTGAATTCCCGACTGATCACGTCTTTATCCTCTGATCCAAATGACATGTTGATGTTAACTCCTGCACATTACCTAATAGGAATGCCATTAATATCTCTCCCGGAGAGCAATCTTTTTTCTGTTCCAGTCAATCAATTGTCTATCTGGAAACATATAACAAAGGTACGACAAGACTTCTGGACACGATGGCACACGGAATACTTAAATGAGCTCCAGAAGGCAAATACACATAGGTCAAAAATGGACCGAAACTCGAACAGTCATGCTTATCAAGGATAAAAACCTGTCATGTATGAGCGCTAGAATTATACGAGGGCAAATCAATAAATTCTTAGAAAATCTGTCAGAAGGCACTCGCAGTGTTATGTCACATTACTTTTTGACAAGTAGCATCTTTCAGCTGATTACTGTCAAATTTTGAGCGGAATTCATCGCGTAGTTTCATTTCTGTAGACGATTAAAGCGAACAACTTTTGTATTTTTTTTTGCAAAATGGAAAAAACGAGTTTCGTGCATCAAACATCTACATATGAAAGGTTTAACGCCGAAAGAAATCAAAGCCGAGTTGGATAATGTTCATAGCACATCTGCGTTTGCGATTGTATATAATTAGGTGAATGAATTTAAACGTGATCGTACATCCACATGAGATGCACCTCGTTCGGGACGTCCAATTGAGATTGCTACGCCAGAAATCATCGATAAAGTCTACGATGTTTTGACTGATCGACGAGTGAAAGTGCGCGAGCTTGTTGAGGCCACAGACATATCACATGGCACAGTGATTTCAATTTTGCACGAACAATTGGGTATGAAAAAGCTATCGGCAAGATGAGTGCCGCGTTTTGCTCACTGTGGACCATAAGCGCGACCATAAGAGCGTATGACGACTTCAAAACAATGTTTGGAGATGATTCAACGTAATCCAGATAAATTTCTGCGTCGATTCATTATTATGGACGAAACATGGATCCATTACTTCACACCCGAGACGAAGGAACAGTCAAAACAATAGACTTCATCGAATGAACCAACTCCGAAGAAGGCGAAGACTGTGAAGTCGGCCGGAAAGGTGATGGTTACAGTTTTTTGGGATGCGATATAATTCATATCGATTACTTTCCGTCGAAGCAAACGATCAATGGCGATTACTACGCAGCCTTATTGGACCGTTTCAACAACATTTTAAAGAAAAAACGTCCCCATTTGGCGAAGAAGAAAGTGCTCTTTCATCAAGACAATGCACAGGTTCACACGCACCGATGGCCAAGTTCAACGAATTCCGCTACGAATTGCTTTCCCATTCAGCATATTCGCCAGATTTAGTTCCCTGCGACTATTTCCTGTTTCCAAACCTGAAGAAATAGTTCGAAGGAGGAAATAGTCTAGGAATATTTCTCTAAAGGAAAGAGATTCATCACCAGAGAGCAACTCATCACCGAAACAGAGGCTTATTTTGAAGGGTTGGACAAATCATATTATTCGGTCGGCTTGAAAAAGTTGAAGAATCGTTGGATCAAGTGTATCGAGATGAAAGGAACTATGTTAAGAAATAAAAATGAATCGATCAAAAAAAATGTATTAAAAAAATTTATTATGTTTTTCTAAAAACTTATTGTTGACAGCCTTAGATTCTTATCGATTCATAGACAGAGATAGACGGCGGAGAGACCTGAGTAAGTAGAGACCTGATTGCGTGCATATGACGGCTTGGATATTGGTACCGCATTACTAGGTTAGAAACCTACAAAGAGAACAAAGAAAATTTACAATATAAGCATTTATCTGACGACGCGAGCAATTACCTAATGACAGAGAGAGAGAGATTGATTGATTGATAACCATTTTATTATTGCCCTGGCCACAACGGGCCGTGGGCAAATTGCAATTTCATCCTCTCGTTACAATATTTCGAGCAGGATGTTAGGGTACAAAATTTATAATATTTGCTCTCTCTGTTTTCGAGAGTCTTGAACTTATATTTAATGAATATAAACAACTATTACACTATTATTATACTGCTATTATACACGCGCTAATAAGTGAATTAAGAGATACCTACTTAGAGATAGTTTTCAGTTGCTAAGAGACCACAGTAGTGTTAAGCTGTTATTTCACAGTCTGCCCTTTGCAGATAATTAAAAAGGTTAGTACGGAAAGATGCTATGGAGGGAAGGTTTCGTAGTTGATTCGGTAAGGAGTTCCAGAACTGTATCGCAGTAATCCAAAATGAGTTTGCATAAATATTGGTGCGTGGGGTTGGGAGTATAAAGGAAGAGGAACGTAAGCGAGATGATCGCCTTACAGAATCATCAAGAAGAGTAAATCTATTTGCAAGATACGGTGGTTGGGAAGTAGTTATGACTTGATACGTTAAGTTACCAAGAAAATATTGTCTTCTACGCGAGATGGAAAGCCAGTTTGCTCTCTTTCTGAAAGGCGCTAGTCTGTCATCACGTCGCAGGCGATAGATGTATTTTAGGGCACTATTCTGCAGGCGTTGCAGTTTAGTGTTGAGATATCCTGTTAAATCAGCTGTGACTAGGGTAGCATAGTCAAAAAGTGGGACCAGTAATGAGTTGACGAGTAATAGTTTTATTGATGGAGGAAGAAATGCGCCCCGAAATTTCAACTTATAAAGGACGTTATGGACTTTTGATGAGACGGCATTAATATGCTTATTCCATGTGAGATCCGAGGTGATTATCACGCCAAGATTTTTAACTTCATTTGAGTAGGGTATTATGTCTGCTCCAACTACAATAGGTGGTACATGAAGGTTTCGGATGGTGGCGAGGTTTTGTGATGATCCAAGAATAATAGCCTTTGTTTTGCGGGTGTTCAGCGTAAGGCCGTAGTCATGCGACCATTTCAGCAGTTCCGTAATGTCCTTATTTATACGTTTTATGGTTTCATCTAACTGGCATACTGGGGTTGACAAATAAAATTGAGTATCGTCTGCGAATATGATGGTCGTGTCTCGACAGTATCGCAGCCTCGAAAACAGGGTATTAATGACGACGATAAAGAGAATGGGTCCTAGGCTGGTACCTTGAGGAACACCAGATGTAGTGTATTCCATTTGGGATGCTTGGCCATCTAAGTTTAATATCGACTGGGAGCGGTCAGATAGGAATGACTGCATCCATTTAAGAGCCGAATTCTCGAAGCCAATGTCGCGCAGGCACGTCAAGATTACGGTATGACTTAGGCTGTCAAAGGCTTTCGAGAAGTCAAACAGTACCAAGATAGTTATGTATCCCTTATCAATCCCATGCCGGACGTCTAAAAGATGTAGTAATGCAGTTTGTGTGCTATGGTGCTTACGAAACCCACATTGTTTAGGATGCAGCAGTCTGTTGTTTTCTAAGTATTTAACGATTTGCTGGGTGGCTAGGGAATCAATGACTTTTGAGAGATGAGGTGAATTTGCTACTGGGCGAGTGTCAGAAGGGTTTAAAGGATTAGGAATTTTCTTGAGTGGAATAATGTAAAGGGATTTCCAAACCGATGGGAACATGCTTGATGTAAATGAAAGATTAATGATAGCTGTGAGGTATGGAGTGATGATAGGGAGCATTTGCTTAAGATGTGCCAGACGAAGGTTGTCGGGGCTCAAACCACGAGATTTGTTTAGGGCAGAGTTAAGGCTATTAAGAACTTCATGGTAACTTGTGGCAGATAATGCAAAGGACGGATGAGAGGTTGGTAGGGGTCGTGATATGATGTTATTTAGGGATTCTTGGTCACATAGTGGATGAGATGAGGACACTTGTGAGTAATAACGATTTAGTGCAGATGCGGGTAAGTGATTTAAGGCAGACTGTGATGATGCATTGGTGAGGCCCAATTTCCTTAGGTATGACCAGAGGATGTTAGGACTCGACTGTTGAGGTAACGTATCAGTTAAGTATGCATCTTTGGTATATTTTAATGCATTTTTGAGTTCCCGCCTCATAATTCTGTACTGTTCCAGAAGTACGGGATTACGCGTTCTCTTAGCTCGAGAAAATAATTTATCGCGTTTCTTAATTCTAGCTCGCAATTCGGAAGTCATCCAAGGGATGGAGCGATGCGTTAAACGTTTTGTAATAAATGGTGCGTGAGCATTTAGTGCTTCATTTATACATGCATAAAAAATATTGAGGCTATTCGTCAGTTCATTTGGATGTAGATTAGATAAATTTGGTAGGTTGGGAAGCCTAGCGCGTAATATAATTGTGAGATCGTCGGCTAGAGCAATATGGTCGCAGTTTGAAAAATCACGGTAAATAATTGTCTGTGGAGTGCGGTTAAGGTTAGAAAATTCGTAGGAAATTGTTATTAGGTGATGACCAGCCGCGAGAGGTGTTACTGATTTAGTAAAACTTTTAATTTTATTGCTATTATCAACGATCATAACATCTAGTTGCGAGTTCGAAAAACCGGAATGGTGCGTGGGGCCAAAAGGCACGGAAAAAAGCGAATAATCGTTAAGAAAGTCTTTTATATATTTTGATTTAAAGCTATCGACTAATAAATTACAATTTAGGTCTCCGGTAATTATAACATTTGCAAACCTTGGTAAATACAAGTTGAATTTCGTTAAGCATTCGGAAAAAAGTTGACCTCCCGGACGTCTATACATAACAAATAAAATATTTTGTTGCGCCGACTTAATATCTATAAAGAGGTATTCCGGAGTATTAAGATCTGTATTTTTCGGAACGATCCAGGACAAGGGACTTATGGAGATAACATGCCACCCCCTTGGATGTAGCGCGATTTACCATCTACACGAAGCGCGCGGTCATTTCGCACAAGACTGTAATTTGCGATGTCTACACACGACGAATCAACATTCGGAGTAAGCCATGTTTCTGTGACCGCGAGTATGTGAGTCGTACAATTGGACAGAACGGCTTCAATATCATGTAGATGGGCTCGAACGGAGTTCACATTAACGCACGAAACCTTGAGTGAAACAGAACGGCACGATGATTTTTCTGTAGTAGACGAAGCGGTGGATACATTAAATGGAATAGACTCTGGCAGTCATACAATTTGGTCCAGGTCTTGTTCCGTGGCAATCAAAATTTCATGAAACCCGGCATCTTTACGAACGAAGACACTTCCGTTTCTGGCCCAGACTCATTTATAGTTCGCATTTTTCTCAGAGAGAGAGAGAGAGAGAGAGAGAGAGAGAGAGAGGGGGAGGGGAGAGGGAGAGTCGATTTAATTTAATTAAACAAAAACGATATTTCGTGCTGGAATAATTCGACATAATTCGACCATTTAACAATAACACACCATTTAAGAATAATTCTTTGACATCAATCAAAAATGTCAACTTTTAAGAAAACTTGCATTTTTTTCCCTGAAACCAGAACTACAAGTGTTTAGAGGATTCTTTTCAAATATGGATACACAAATTTGTTTTAATTTTCCAAAATGCTTTTGAACCCTTTTTCGTGCAATTTGAATAAAAGATTGTAATTATATTTTATTCTTTTCTTACAAAATTCTTAGAATATTCATTATACGGTGTCATGATCGAAAAATATTTCTTACTCTAAAATACAATCAAAACTGCGCATATTTATTAGAGAATACAATATAAATGTTTCATATTTATTTATTTAAAAGCTTCGGTATATAAAGTTTACTATAGTTTTTATTTGAATTGATTTTTTATAACTAACATGATACATCAACTTTTCATTTGCTTAGATACAATATCTTATCCAAACGGGAGAAAAATTTCGAAATTAGTTATTATAATAGAATATACAAGAGGATAAAAAATATTGTACAATACGGCAGAGTCAATGGAACAATACGGCAGTCTTATTAGGAATCAAGTACCGCTATTATCTCAAATTATGGAAATTGACTGTAGTCATATTAAATATGCATATAATCATGAGAAAAATAAATGAATTTTTATACATTTATAGTTGCAGTGACAGAATCTTAACAATTTTAGAGAAGTCAGAGGCTAAAATAATTATCAATTTACTCTAATTATACTGTTTAGTGCATATGGTTATGGGATTTTACACATTATGTGGACGGAGATACGCGGATACATCGGCAAGCGGCAGTCGAGTTGCCATTGTCGTGACGTCACGCAACACACGCAAAGGATTGAGTCCATATCCGTGTGTAATCGTGGCTAGCAAGCTCTGTTTCAGGCGGTAGAAGAGAGCTAGCTCTGACTCTCTCGCATTACGTTCTCGCTGTTTCCTTCACTCTCGGCGCACCGAAGGTAACTAATTGTAAAACAGCCCGTCTTTCTCGCTCTCGTCTCTTCATTCAAGTGTAAAGCGATGTAAAAATGTTTTCCTCGACCGCTCAACAGGCTCGAGGATCACATTTTAGATAACAAGATAACATAACTTTTAATATAAATTAATAGAATTGCTCAATTGAAATAAATTAAGTATAGGTAATAACAGGGGCTACAAGCCGATTAAAATTAATAACGTTTAATATTTAAAACTAAATTAGTAAAAAGTATAAACGATGCCGATCGAGATCATTCTCAATGTTAGAATAATAATATTATAATAAAAGTCGGATTCTCATAACACAAAGACGGTGTTTCTCTCTGTGCATTATAAAATAGATTTAAAAAATGTAGATACGAAATCAAATGCTTATGCCTTCTTTCTTTGTTACGAATATGTAGTTAAGATAATAAAAGTAAGATGTTAAAATCACTCAATATAATCGCTCGTAATACGATTTTTCTTCAGTAAAAATCAATCTATTTAAAAGAAGGTTTTCAAAGAAACTAGTTGTTAAATTACGAATACAATTAATAAATAATTTCAGAGTATAAAAGAAACCACTAATGATAATTAAAAGTAGACAAACAAAAGAAAAAATTAAAAACGTATAATACATAAAAAAACCGTTAAAGTTATATTAACATTAGTATCAATTGCAGATTAAAAATGAACAAGTCAATAAATCAGTACGTATTAAAATATAAAACTATAAATACTTTCTTCAGTCAAACTGTTGTAAATAAAAAATTAAAGAGTGATGCAATGGATACAGAAATTTTATAAGCCATTGTGCTGTATTAGAATAGAGAAACGTGTAGCATCGACAGTATCTGACAACGTTATGAGTTAAAAAGGAGACGTGGAGACATAATATGTGGAAGGGGAAAGAAGAGAAGTATTAGGAAAAGGAAAGATATGATGTTAGAATATGTTTCTGGCAGAGATTCCGTATCATTTTGCTTGTTAATCTCATGTTTCTGTTTTTTATATGGATCATTTCCGATTATATATCTCTTAGAGATATTAATCTCTTGTTGTAAAAGGATTCAATGTCCAAAATTTCAAATTAAACTTAAATTGTGATTATGATCAATGTGGTGGTTGGAAGTCACCGATGGTGATTAGACCTTCTATTAATATCGGAAGCATGTTCCTGTAATCTTATCTTTAATCTTATCTTTCATCTTATCTTTTTGTTTGATCCATGTAACTAGCATTGCAATTATCACAAGAGATCTTATAGACTACGTTTTGATTGCATAATGAATCCAATCCTTTTGTTTTTTTATGAAATTTTTAATAGAATAGGTTAATTCACAGTTGAACATATTAACAATTGGAAAAAATTTCTCAGATATGGATTTCACGTAAAGAATTGTGAAAAACTTTTTCTTAACTTTTTTGTAACAGTTCTGTTAGTATTATCCATATAAAATTTAATTCCTTTTCATATAGAGGAAAAGATGAATTGTAGTGGATATCTATTATTTAAAAAAATATTGATAGTATTAATTAGATTGGTTTGCTGGAAATGAGGATGACATAAGCGTATTATTTATCCACAAACCCGTTGATTACGCCTCTCTTGTGACAAAGTGGATACTGTGAGCTACAATTGAGAAATCTATCGAAAAAGTTGTCTTGCGATATCTGTCAAAAACAAGGCTCTATTCCTCAACCATAGTGTCTAAAACACTTAATCTACTGCCAACTTCAAAATATAATTAATGTTCTTTGATGGAGCCACTAACATGATATCATCCACATATCGAAAATAAAATAACAACAGGTAACCTTCCAATTGCAATTTCCTTCAAAACCTCCTGCATAACCATATCAGCAAGGATTGGGAACAAAGGTGATCCCATAGGAGTCCCAAATATTTGTTTGTAAATTTTTTGTTAAATATAAAAAAATGGAATTTAACATCAAACAAATAGCAATCAAAAAAATTTTCCAAAAGGATTTTAGTTTTCTTGGATATGCATTTCCATCTCTTAATGATAGTATCAAATGTTAATTCTATAGGAACATTAGTGAATAACGAAATGACATTTAAAGAAATCAATAAATAGTTAGGCTCGAAACTGTTACGTCCAAACTCGTGGAGATTTTAAATTTATGATCCTACGGAAAGGAGAGGAGTGGAAATGGTGAGGGTACTTGGAAGGATGGTCAGACTCTTGTCTCGGTATCCGCACAGAGGTGAGTACCGCGAATTGAACGCACCCTTTTGTGCTCATCTCGAAATATGGGTCAACGTCCCGCAAAGACGCTAGGACACCTGTTTCCTACGAGCGGTGCAATCGGTCCGAATTTCAAGTCAAGGAATCTAATCCCTTTAACTCAGGAGTGGGCCACGTGCGATCTCTGAAAAGGCAAGATTAAACGACTATGAGGTTTTAGGATTTTAAATTTAAAAAACGAGAGAGATGGAAAATTATTAGTATCGTTTATTATTACTAACCATTATCAATCTATCATTAACGGATTACAAGTTTAATACAATACAATTACAGAAAATAAAGAAAAAAGATTATACATTAATAAATGTATTTATTACAAACTAATTTACACATTAATTAATATGACTACTATAAAAAGAAAGAAAAATTTATAGATCGATGCGATAATCATTATTAACTATTTAACATTTAACAATTATTTATTGGGTATGGGAATAAGTTTCCGCCCTTTTTAAATGAAAAAGATGTGTTTATTTAAACAAATCTATATAAGTGAGTTTATTCAAAGTATGCTCCTTCGGAAGCGACAACTTTCTCCCACCTTTCCGGTAATAAATGGATTCCTCGAATGAAAAAATTTGGATCTTTTGAAGCGATCCATTCATCAAGCCATTTTTTGATACCTTCATAAGAATTGAATCGTTCTCCAGAAAGGGCCGACTGCATGGATCGGAACAAATAGAAATCTGAAGGGGCAATGTCCGGTGAATATGGCGAGTGGGGCAGAATTTCCCACTTTACTCCTTCCAAGTATTTCTTTACAACTAGTTTTCGATGGAGCATGCTCACCGTAAATATCTACGAGCAAACGATGCGTTTCCGTAGCACTTTTCTTTAAAATAAAATAATGGAGTAAAACTTCCCGCAAATGTTGGTTTTTTTGGAATAAATTCCGACATCTTCAACGCAAAAAAACTCTTTGTTACGCTTCGAACGAATGCCATCTATTGGGCTCAAAAGTTTGGACACACACCTTTCAAAAACATATCTTGCCGTTCTATCAAACACACGAGCAATGCTACTAACGACATCTTTCTGCAATGGGCGGAAACTTATTGCCATACCCAATAAATTTTATGCATGTTAAGTTGCATTAAATCGCCAGAGAATGAGGATGAGCAGAGCACACAGATTTTTGTTTATTCTATTTCATGGATAGTAACGGAGGAAGGAAGAAACAGAATTCTACCAGAACCATATATGTAATACTACTATATTGCTAATACAGCCTCTTTTTGAGAGTGGGGGGTATGCCAAGATAGTGAGATAGAAAATCGACTTCTCGCTTCCACAATTCGTGTACTTTGAAATGCGCATGCAGGGAACGTATGCACGTGCACTCATGGCACGTATTGTAGAGGTTAGATATTAAGTAAGATATAAAATATATTAAGTTAGATATAAAGTATAATTAAAAGAAATATCAAGTCTAAAATATATAATTGTTAAAGTCACATTTGATTTCTTAGTAATTTCTCTTTAACATTTACATGAAAAATAAATGTTAAATGTCTTCTAATTGTAAATTACTGGTACATATATTAATTATTAATAAATATAGTTACAATTTATTTCAAAAATATATAAATAGTAATGTTGAAAAAAAATATTTATTGTACTATTTTTATTTGAATGTTAATATCTTTCTGTATATATAAAATTAATTTTATACCGTTGTAATTTTATTTTATCATATATATATATATTTATTGTGTATGTATATCACATTTGTACAATACATAATAATTATATATTTAAAATATCAGTAGTTGATAAAAATATTGTAACTTTTAATTTAAAGATCTTGAAATTTTACACAATCCNTATTATTAAATATGATAATATATTAAAATATGAATGTAAATAAATATAAGCGTGTTTATAATTTGAACATAGTTTTATTAATTTATAAATACATTATTTTACAAACACATATATTATATATATTAAAATTATGAAATTTTACACAATCCTAATTATAATTAATGCTACTGATGATGGAATAAAATAAGTTTTGTGTATTTTTGACAAATATAATCGTCTTAATCGCAATGTAATAATTCGCTTTCGAAGTCTTCTGTTTTCATCTTGTAAAGATTTGATTTGTTTGCTTTTCTTTTGATCCATTTCTTTAATAAAATTGATTAATCTTCTCGTTCTTCTCGGTGTACTAACGTCACTAATATTAATTTCTGAAATATATCTTGGCTCTGCAAATAAACGTTTTTTTCGAGGAGGAGAAATGTTCTCTTTAGAAGCTAAAAATATAAAATATTTATCATTATATTTATATTTATCCATTTTTTACGTATTTCTGATGCTTTCGGAAATCTAAAAAGAATAATTTAATTTTTATTAACTATTATAAGCAATCGGACATGTACTTTCATCATTTGTAATTAAACTTACTTATGTAAAGTTATCTTTTTATTCTCTGTGCTTTTTTTTTTACATAAATAACAAGATCGGCATTATTTTCTTTTTTTAATTAGTACTTTTATATAGGTCAAATAACAAACTCAACTTCACTATTGAACACTTCGGACACAATAAACGTGATAAAATATGATAAAATAGGTTGGGACCACGCGCATGAGCATTACAAAAGTACACGAATTGTGGAAGTGAGAAGCGATCGTCTGCACTGTGATGTTTTCGGCAGCTCTTAATTGCCGTTAGCAATATAATAGTATTACATATATGACCAGAATTAAATATGGATTGGCGGAATTCGGAATAAATACCGGAATATAAGAACGGGGAGTTGGCTGGTAATTCCATGCCGGATTTCATGTGGATCGAAATAATGAGGGCCGATCGTAAAAATCCCCTCGGGAATAAGTGTGGTAGGCGCGAGAATTGTCTAATGAGTGACTCAAATGAGTCACTCTTTTGGATGCGGAAATAAGATTTCGGTGATGGAGGAGGAATTTCTCTTCTAGGAAACGCTGTCCGTGGAGTTCGTCGCAGACGGAGTTCTTCTGGGAGAAAACGGGATTGAGATGACGGATGAATCGAGTGTTAGCGGAGGAATGTCGGGGAAAATTCGCTCCGTCAGAGCGTCCGAAAACGCGAATGACGGAGATCGAGGAAAAGGTATCACCTCTAACGCATCTCGGTTAGCAAGTTAGTAACGGTTAGTAGAGTTGGCGAAGCCGGTGATGGTGACGCAGACGTGAACGAGGAGGCGGTCAACGTACAAAACAGGGTCATCAGAGCTTGCGACACAGCTATGCCCCGAGCTAGAGTACAACTAAGGAAAACGGTACATTGGTGGAACGAAGACATAGCGCGACTCAGAGAGGAGGTGAAGAAGGCTCGCAGACTGATTAAAAGAGCCCGTAGAGGAAGACACGTTGACCAGGAAGAAATCGATCTGAGAGTTCGCAATTACAGAGCGATCAGAAAAGATCTTCGGAAGGCCATCCACAAGGCTAAGGAGAGATCGTGGAAAGAACTCCTCGAATCTTTGAACGAGGACCCATGGGGCACGGCGTACCGGTTAGTACTAAACAAATTGAGAAGCTGGACGGTGCCGTACACGCAATCCCTGGAACCGACTTTCCTGGAGGAAGTTCTGCGGACTCTCTTTCCGCCTCCCGAGAATGAAGAGCAATTGTGGAGAGGAGAGGACGCGGAGGTCGGACAATGGACCTCAGAGTTAGACGTCACTCTGGAAGAGATGAAGTCAGCTGTGAGGAGAATGAAACGGAAGAAGGCTGCACCGGGCCCATCGGGAATACCGAGTCAGGCCTGGGGCCTGGCAATGGACTCGCTATATCCGCGTCTGCGCGAGATCTTCTCTACCTGCCTCAAGAATGGTACTTTTCCAGATTTATGGAAGAGAGCAAAACTGGTTTTGCTGAGGAAAGATAGCAAACCGGCAAACGTTCCAGCTGGGTATAGACCAATTTGCCTCCTCGACGAGGAGGCAAAAATATTCGAACGTATCATCGTGACCAGACTCGAGAGGTTTCTGGAAATTCCTATGGGTGGCTCGCGACTGAACACGGGACAATATGGTTTCAGAAAAAACAGAAGCACCACGGACGCGATTTTCGAGGTTCGTGGTTTCGTGGAGGAATACATCGACTCTACGGGAGGGGTTATGATCGGGGTGTCGATTGATATATCGAACGCATTCAACTCCCTCCCGTGGGAGGGTATAGACAGAGCCATGAGGAACATCAAAGTGCCCGGCTATCTGAGACGAATCCTGAGATCATATCTGTCCAACAGATATCTGACGTACACCGATAACGAGGGCGAGACTCGTACGAGAAAGATAGAAAGAGGAGTCCCTCAGGGATCCGTTTTGGGTCCTTACTTATGGATCCTAGGTTACAACGAGGTCCTGCGAAACGCGGATCTCCCTGAGAACTGTAAGTTGGTCGCCTACGCTGACGATACGTTCGTTCTAGCTGGCGGACAAAACTGGACGGAGGCTCTCTTAAGGGCCAACGAAGCGGTAGACAACGTATCCCAATGTATAAAAGACATGGGACTGTCGATATCCGCCCAAAAATCAGAGGCGATATACTTCTACGGGAAGAAAGGACGCAGATTGCCCACCAACTACACGGTCAGAGTGGAAGACTCGGACGTACAAATCAAGGACAACTTGAAGTACCTCGGTGTCACGATAGACTGTCGCTGGAATTTTGAAAAGCACTTCGAAGTCATCGGCGTAAAACTCAGGAAGGCTGTCGACAGTCTGACTAGAGTCCTCCCAAACATCGGAGGTCCCAGTACCAGAGTGAGGAAACTGTACGCAACCGTGGTCGAGTCCATCGCACTCTACGCCGCACCCGTATGGATTGACAAAGTTCAGGAAAATAAGAAGATCCTGAAGACTCTGAACCAGGTCCAGAGGAGGATAGCCTGTCGTACCATCAAGGGCTACCGTACGATCAGCCACGCGACCGCTACTATGCTAGCGGGAACTCCGCCTTTTATAATCAAGGCGGACACGTACGCGGAGATCCACGAGGCTGTAAAGGATATGAAATCGGGCGGCATCAGGGAGATCCCAACGACATCCATGAATCTCATACGAAAACGCGCGATGGCAAGGATGTACCGCAAATGGACCGAATGGACCAGTAGCCCGGGACAAACCGGAGGAGAGGTGGGACTCGCTCTCCGTCCACAACTGAAAGAATGGACGGAAGCCAAGGTAGGATTATCCTATCACCTGACTCAACTTCTCACGGGCCACGGATGTCACGGAAAATATCTGAGTCGGATACAGAAAGAGTCAACCGCTAAATGTTGGCACTGCTCCGCGAGATTGGACACGGCTGCTCATACAATCGTAGACTGCCCCGCATGGGACAACTATAGGAAGGAACTGACGGACAGGATAGGAGACGACCTATCCTATCCGGCGATTATAGCAGCTCTCATTCACTCGAAGAAGAGGGAGGCAGTACTCTCGTTTAGCAGTAAAGTAATGAGAATGAAAGAGGAAGCGGAAAGAACAAGAGAGAGAACACCCGACGGAG
>JAANIC010001960.1:99398-125460 GCA_017607545.1 Acromyrmex charruanus
AAAAAAAAAAAAAAAAAAAAAAAAGCCGGTGATGGTGAAGGTGGAGGCAATGCGTCCTCGGCTGGGCGATCGATTTCGAGAACTCAAGGTACTCCTGGTACGCTTGGTCCAGGAGTCTCTGCACTTCACGGTAGGCGCGGTTTCTTAGCCAACCCTTGTGGAGGTTTTAAGCGTGGCATTATGGTATAGCGTGGATTAAGTTTTGCGGTGAATATATGGATATATGTATATATGTTAAGATGGGATTTATTATTACTCTGCAAGTTTTGGTTTTTGAAGATGACTGTCGGATGTCCGATTTTTGTGATTGTAAGACTCCAAGAACAGGATTGACCCAGCAATTTGGAGGCTTCAGTCGAGTCACTTGACAGTAATAAACGAATAAGATCGCTTGAGCGAACTGATCGCGGCTCACCACTAAAATCGGTGGAATATATGGATATGGTTGCGGACCAGCAGAGTGTCGGCTTGCTAAATAATTTGTATAGTCGCGAACCGGCAGAGTTTCGTGTCGAAGATGGAGTTTGACTGACTGACTGTTCGCGAAGGGCCTCCTTTTTATATTCGCGAATTAGTAGTGCCGCGTGCAGGCTTCGCGTATGTTACTGGTTTAATCTAGTATTAGGATTAAGGGTATCGGTTGTGAAATGGGATACTGGGATATGTGTCTAAAACATCTTCCGTCATCGACCATTTGCCGGATACTCAATAGTTTAGAGCCACATGTGTCATTTATTACAAACAACTGCTGTTTCAGTTTGTAATTCTTAATCTATTTACTTCTTCTGTTCCTCGAATAAAGTTCATTTATTCGGCACTTGGTTCAAATATTTAATCCAACAACTTTGTCCCGAGTGAATTATTAGTCTTAAAAAGGCGAATGTTATTTTGCTCGTTATTATTGTAACTTCCTATATAGTAGAAACAGATGGTCTACCGGTGTTACTTGTTAATAACTTTTATGGTGATGATGAAAATTCTAATCGAAGAAAAGAACTGTGGAGTCTGGACATAATAAAACGAACATTCTTTAATTTTTCGATAAGATGGAAGCTATTCTTAATATGTCAGGAGCTTCAGGTATAGATTCGTTAATGATATTACGCAGATACAATGAAAAATAATACAATGAGCTATTAAGATGACACGATAATTCTTAAGGGGTTATCCTGTTTATGGATCTTTGTTAATTCATATGCTCTTAATAAATTCTTAATAAAATTTTTCAAGAAAGTAATTGAATTATTTCTAACAAAATTGGTAATCTTATTAGGACGACCATATAATTTTCGATATATTTTATGAATTCAACTACTGTTCTATCCATGTTATTTTTACTGAAAGGGAGTCTAAATCCCTCATCTATTATAATTGCGGTTATTTTTACTGAAAGGGAGTCCAAATCTCTCAACTATTATAATTGCGGTAAATATAATCTCGATAAGAATGTCAAGAACGTCGCTCAGATTAACGAACCATTTCTCATTTAAAGTATCGAGAGAAGCAGCCTCTCCGAAATTCTCAGGGGAATATATTATTTCTGTGTATTGTGACTTAACCCTATTGTCAGAATTAATATTAGATATGCTAAGAACGTTATTTTCACAATCATTGATAGAAGCAAACATAGGAAATCAGTTTTATTTGAGACTTCTTTAATCTTTAATCTTAAATCTTTTGATCTTAATCAATCAATTTTCTTGTCAATTTTACATATGTATTCAAAAAAATAAAAATTGTTTAAATTGTCTAAATATTTAAAAAATTCAAATTCCATAAAAGTTGGCAAGACATCTAACTTTTAACAAAACGTAGTAATGGTATACACTTCCTATTAGTCCAAAAATAAAATAAATTATGTCGAAACGTAATTTGCGACATATTAAACGATTATGATTTTCCATGCGTTTTGTATTCCGCATTTATTGAATATGTCCATTTAACTAAGCGCTTCACATTTGAATGAAGAGACGAGAACGAGAAGGACGGGCTCACGCTTTTTTACAATTAGCCGCATTCGGTCAGGAAACAGCCGAGAGTGAAGGAAACAGCGAGAGCGTAGTGCGAGAGAGTCAGAGCTAGCCCTCTTCTATTGCCTGAAACAGGACTTGCTGGCCGAAGCATGATCGCACACGGATATGGACTCAACTCTTTGCGTGTGTTGCGTGACGTCACGACAGTGGCAACTCGACTGCCGCTTGCCTGTGTATCCGCGTATCTCCGTCCACGTAACGATAAGCACTAAATAGTACCCTATAATTAGAATAAATTGATAATTATTTTAGCAACCTGACTTCTCTAAAATTGTTAAGATTCTGTCACTGCAACTATAAATGTATAAAAATTCATTTATTTTTCGTATGTCTCATGATTATATGCATATTCGATATGACTGCAGTGAAATCAATTTCCATAATTTGAGAAAAAACCTGATCACTAAGTTTTTCACAAATTTTTAATATCTTCAAATAGCAATATTCAGTGAAAAATCATCGTAGCGAAATGTTTAAAAAAGCCTTTTAAATATTGAAGTCTCTACTTTCCAGATCGGTATTTAAAAAAACGGTCATACTGATATTATGTATAGTTACACAAATATAAATGAAGATGCATAAATTCTCAAAATTTTTTAGAAAATTTGCGAAGTTCCATGGCGCAATTTTTTAAAAATTGCGCACAAATGGGGTTTACAGCTTCCGAAAGAATGAATCTTTACCTTTAATTGCTTTTTTATAAATCTCTGTACGAATTTTTTTCATCGAGTTGTTCAACGTTGAAGCAAAAACGACCTTTTTTGTTCAATATTGAATAACTCGGCGAGAAAAAAATCGTACAGAGATTTATAAAAAAACAAATTGAATGTAAAGATTCACATTTTTGATTGTTGTAAATCGCATTTTTGTGTGATCTTTACTTCACTCCATACATTTGTGAAATTTGTACAAAATTTTAACGAGTATCCATTTGTGTCCGTAAAGGATCAGTCGGATTGAAATATCAATTACCGATTTCAAAAGTGAAGATTTCAACCTTTAAAATGTTTTTTTGTAATTTCGTTATGATTATTTTCGTTTTTTATTCTATCTTGAAGTTAAAAAATGATTTAGAATTAGCTTTAAAAAGGTCAAAATCAAGGTTTATGTATCTCTGCGAAAAATGATTACGAAGAAATGTTTGAAATAAGTGTTTTAAAGTTCAAAGCTAACTTTCGAATGCTTAAAATCATTTTTGTATGCAAAAACTTTATTTTTAATTTGCTTTTTTTGTTCAACATTGAAGCAAAAGTGATTATTTTGCTTCTACATTTAATAATTTAGTGAAAAAAAAATCGTACAACACTCGATAAAAAAGCAAATTGGAGGTAAAGGTTTACTCTTTTGATTGCTGTAAACCACATTTTTGTATGAATTTCACTTCGCGCCTTTGTAAAATTTATACAAAATTTTCACATTTGTCGGATATCCATTTGTCCGTATAGCTCCATAAAAAATCAGTCTGATTGAAATATCAATTACCGATTTCAAAAGGAGAGATTTCATGCTTTTTTTAAACATCTCGCTACGATGATTTTTCAATAAATTATTGCTATTTGAATATATTAAAAATTTGTGAAAAAAATTTAGCGGCCAGGTTTCTTTGCATAGTGAAAACATTTTGACGGCAGTTACTATTTTACGACGATAGAAACAGCTACAATATAATCTTTTGAGTTGTTGTCTGAGAGCTGATGAATATCATATATTTACACACAATTCGAAATGATACTTAATCATTTAAAGATAGTAAATAAGATGTTAATATTCACACGAGATAAACACATTCGATCTTTCCATACATGAAATGTACGTTTCCATATTTTGCGCAATGTAAAATCTACTGTTTTCTATTTCATGTTCCATNTATATATATATATATATATATACAGGGTGTCTCTTAAGATGGGTCGGGGCCACATTAGGGGCGGAGAATGAATCAAAGGGAACAAAAAATTCTTATATCATTTTGAGATACTCGCTGTAGTTTTCGAATTAGAAAAGAAAACGTCTAAACCAATATGCGGTTAAACCGCGCCGCGCGAATTCGTAGGACGGTCCACACTCGAGTGGCGACAAAGCGCTCCTTCCCCCTCTTTGCGCGCCGCTGCCGCCTATATATATAGGGTGGCATGAATATACGGCCTCACTCGTCCCGAACAGGTAGAGTGGACTAAACTGAGTAGATATTAATGTTTAAAGATAGCTGAATACGCGCGTTCTCCCGACCTATTATTGCTGAAGATAACGCACGGGCCGCGAGGGGGGCTTATCGTCGCGAGCCTCTAAGCTTGAATGGCGCAGCGCGCCTACTAGACCATCTCCGCTCCTTGCGGCCCGCGTGCTGTGCGCTCGGTGGGCCGTACCGTCGGCAATAGTAGGTCTGGTGGACGCGCGTATTCGGCTATCTTTAAACATTAATATCTCGTTAATTATTGCGAGCATTGCAAAATGGTAGATGACTTTTCTACTCAGCTTTAGTTATACAAGGTGGCATGAATATATGGCCCCACTCTACCTGCTCGGGACGAGTGGGGCCATATATTCATGCCACCTTGTATAGCTAAAGCTAGATCTATATGTCTATGATTAAAAGTTTAGAAATTCATATATATGACGCGATCTGGCCGTGTTATTATTTTCGTTACTTTTTGAGGGGAGACAAGAATCATTAAATTAAGAGGACGAGAGAGAGACAGAGAGAGAAAGAGAGAGAGGGGGGAGGAAGAGAGAGAGGAAAGAGAGAGGGGGGTAGTACGAAAGACGGTGCAATGCAGAATTGTGAGAATTATGGCTGCATAGCACATGTTGATTTCTAGTCTTCATGAAAGGTAAGCTTGAGCCATTTATAATTTTATAAGAATACATATAAGTAGATATAATTTATTGGACTATGGAATTACAATTATATACACTTTGCTACATTTAATTCAACTTAAACTTAATCTAATCTAATAATGCGCTGCGGTCACATTTTATAGCCAAATTCACTGCTTTGAAAACACAAATTTACTGGTAATGCAAATTTATATAATTTTTTTTTTTTTTAGAGAGAAATATATTTTTTATTTCCTAATCCTAAAATGAAATTAATTTGCAGATACCGACTTGCAGTTTAAGAATATGCTGTGTGCTATTCTCAGCTGTGCGTAAAGGTTATTACTTCATCCTTAAAAAATATAATTACAATGTTAAAATCGTTAGTTACAATTATTTAATTGTTCCGGAATAAAAGATATGTAGAAATTTCTCTTGGTTCAAATTTTAATTTATAAATTATCATCAATTTTAATGTTTGTGTGTCGATTTATTGACATCTATTAGAAAGTATATTGTCCAGACGTACTTTAATAATAAATGTTTCTATAAGTATTAGAAATTTTTTTTACTAATTTATTTATACAATTTATATTTATACTAATTTATACAATTTACTAATTTAAAATTCAATATTACAATAAGAAGCTACGAGTCAAGTAATTTACAAATATTAATTATAAACTACATAAATTATTAACTAACAAACGTTTCGACCTAGCACGATCATTATTAATGTTGATAACATATTCAAATTTGTGAAATCATAAATGTATTGGGTATGGGAATAAGTTTCCGCCCTTTTTAATAAATGAAAAAGATATGTTTATTTAAACAAATCTATATAAGTGAGTTTATTCAAAGTATGCTCCTTCGGAAGCAACAACTTTCTCCCACCTTTCCGGTAATAAACGGATTCCTCGAATGAGAAAATCTGGTTCTTTTGAAGCGATCCATTCATCAAGCCATTTTTTGATACCTTCATAAGAATTGAATCGTTCTCCAGAAAGGGCCGACTGCATGGATCGGAACAAATGGAAATCTGAAGGGGCAATGTCCGGTGAATACGGCGGGTGGGGCAGAATTTCCCACTTTACTCCTTCCAAGTATTTCTTGACCGGTTTTACAACGTGTGCAAAAGCCTAGCGTTGTCATGTAACAGAATCAGCTTGTTGTGCCTATTGTCCCATTCCGGTCGTTTTTCTTTCAAAGCTTGGTTTAAACGTATCAGTTGTAGCCGATAACGATCGCCAGTGATGGTTTCGGACGGTTTGAGCAGCTCATAATATATAATACCTCTTTGATCTCACCAGATGCACAACATAATCTTCGAAGCATGGATATTTCGTTTTGGCGTTGATGGACCTGGTTCACCTGGCATCACCTATGCCTTCAAGTGTTTAGGGTTATCGTAGTAGATCCATTTTTCATCGCCAGTTACAATGTAGAAAACCCTTCCTTTGTTGTCATTGACGAAGCATCTCGCAGATGACCAAACGTCTTTCCATGTCTCTCTCTTTCAATTTGTATGGCACCCAATTTCCTTCTTTTTGCGTGTAGACGTTTTCCAACAGTGGATCTATCAACATTTGACTCTTTTGCCAACCTATCGAGCGATAAACACGAATCTTCTTCGAGTAATTCTTGCAATTCTGCATCTTCAAATTTTTTCGGTGCACCTTCGCGTTCTTTGTCACGCACGTCAAAATCACCACTGTTGAATCGCCGAAACCATTCTTTACAACTAGTTTTCGATGGAGCATGCTCACCGTAAATATCTACGAGCAAACGATGCGTTTCCGCAGCACTTTTCTTTAAAATAAAATAATGGAGTAAAACTTCCCGCAAATGTTGCTTTTTTGGAATAAATTCCGACATCTTCAACGCAAAAAAAGTTACTCTTTGTTACGCTTCGAACGAATGCCATCTATTGGGCTCAAAAGTTTGGGCACACACCTTTCAAAAACATGTCTTGCCGTTCTATCAAACACACAAGCAATGCTACTAACGACATTTTTCTGTAATGGGCGGAAACTTATTCCCATACCCAATATAACGTAAAATGTATATGGAACATGAAAAATAAAAACTTTAGAACATATTAATGTGTACAATAGTTCCATCAAATCATATTCTACTAGAGTTTTTATTTTTCATGTTTCATATAGATTTTATATTATGCATTTACGGTTTCACAAATTCAAATATATTATCAACATTCATAATGACCTCTCTAGATCAAAGCATTTATTAGTTAATAATTTATGTAGTTTACACAATATTTGTAAATTACTTGGCTCATAACTCCTTGTAGTAATTTCAAATTTTAATCTTTAAACCGCTTCTAACTATAATTTAAAACTTAAAAGAGATATTAAAATATAAAGTTGTTACCTCGATCCTTAAGTTAATAAATAATTGTAAAGATTTTAACGTTATCATTATACTTTAATAAACTATAATAGTAATTAGGCTCAATAAATTTAAAAAACAAAAGACAAAGGGCTACGAGCCTAAGATTAATCGTTATAAAATAAAAATTTTTAAAATAATCTAGTTAAAATATAAACTTTAATTTGTAATAAATAAAACAAAACATTTCGATCCCTGTTGGATTATTATCAATGTAAACAAAAAAGGTGGAATATTACATAGCTAAGACATATCAAAATTAAAATTCGATCTCGATCGCAGTATTAATAATCAATATCGCTCAATGTACAATAAATATTACAGAAATGTAATCGATAACCATGTATTTCTCTGGATTGTATATGTAGATTATAGACAAAACGTAACATGTTTCTGTTAAAAAGTACAAATATAATATTGTAATCGGAATAAGTAATAAAATCTAATAAGAGAAATACAAACTAAGAAGCAAAGAATACAAAAAAGTAAAAAAAGTAATCTAACATTATGAGAAATGTACATTAAAGTCATTAAAACGAATTGTAATTGTGTGATGAACAGTCATAAATTATATATCTTTAATTTAGCTATATCAAATGAGAATAAATACCTTCTAGTTGTGTGTCAATATAATATAAACGTCGCCTATTCTTAGGCAATGCAATGAGATTGAAAATATAGTCATTACTCTAAGATGCTCAGAGAGACAATATAAAATCCGCATATTAAGATAAGAAAGTTGAAGTGGTAAACTAGAAAGGAAGGGGAACATAAGAAGGAGAAAATAAAGTAGAGGGAAAAGAAAGTGGGGAGCGAATGTAAAAAGAGGAAAAATGCTGTTAAGCCGGAGAAAGAGATTGAATAATCTGTGAGTAAGTTTCAGATAACGATTCAGTATCATTTCTTTATTAAGATCTTGTTTCTATCTTTTGATGTGAATCATTTCAGATACTAATTCTTTGTTAAACGAAGACTCGTAATCCAAAATTTTCACTTCGTTCCATCTAAAATTGTGGTCGAAATTGATACGATGATTAATTATAACAGTAGGAGAACCAGTATTCTTTTTAATATCAGAGATATGTTCATGTAATCTCGTACTTAATTTTTTTTTAGTCTGATCAACATAGTTCGCCTCACAATCGTTACAGGAAATCTTATTATATAAACTACGTTTTGGTTAGATAGAAAATCTAACTTATCTTTACCTCTTTTAATAAGACCTTTTAGTGTGTTAGGGATAGAAAAGTTTACAACACTGCTAGTTTACAACACTGGAAATACTGGAAATAGGAAGGAAACTTTCGGAAATGGATTTGACGTAAGGAATCGTGAAATATTTGTTTTTAACTTAATAAATTACATGTAATATGTTTATTATGCATATGCAACTTTAATCTTTGTTCAATTGTGGAGAAGCTAAATGACAGAAAATAACAGTTATTTAAGAAAATATGAATAGCATCTATCAAATTTTTTTGTTAGAACCGTGGATATGATTAGAGGATGATTTTGTCTATGAAGCTGATGATATTACCTTTTTTGTGGCAAAAAGGATGATTTGAATGGAAATTAAGAAACCTTTCCGAGAACGTCTTTTTACGATAAATGTCAAATATAATTTTCTGATCATCTATAACAAGCATTGTATCAAGAAAACTAAATTTGTCATCAATGCCAACCTCCAAAGTAAACTGCAATCTCATATGTAAAGAATTAAAAATATTTAAAGCGTCATTGATAGTATCAGATGGAAGTGCAAGAATAATATCATCAACATCTAAAATAAAACAATGTTTGTACTGATAATTTATTGATTGCTATTTCTTCTAGAGATTCTTCTTCTTTTAATCTTGTATTACGATGTCAGTGATTATTGGTGATAACGGTGAACCCATTGGAGTACTAAATACTTGTTTATAGTTTTATTATAAAAGCAAAAAAAGTTGAATCTAAAATAAATTTAACTGCAATGGTGAATTCGTTTTTAGTGATGTTTGTTTTCGTTGAAATATAAACCCATCTCCTATCGATGCTATTTAATGCTAGATCAACAGGAATATTAGTAAAAAGGGATATTACATCTAACGAAGCCAAAACATATTGAGAATTAAAATCTGTGCCATTTAATTTCTCAACTAAATGGAAACTATCTTTAATGTGACTAGGAGCTTTTGGTATGCTATCATTAATTATGTTGTGCAAAAAAAGATTATACTTTATATTTTATTTTCACTGAAAAGGCCATAGATAAGGTCGAAACATTTGACCTTATTTATGAAGGTATTTTTTAGAAGGTAATTTTTAGTTTTCATTTAATTATAATTAATCCTTAACCGGACAAGAGGAGAATTCACAGAGCATTTTTTGCAATATTTTTTGTGATTTCATATTTTGTGCATGTATAGCATTAACTTTTTAACGAATTTTGCCAAATATAAGTTTTTACTACCGAATAATTATCTTACTTTTGGTAAGCTGGTTAAATTCCGAAAATCTCTTTCAACTCTTTCGATTTTGAATAAATCATTTTCTTTTTGAATTTTTGCATTTTTCGAAATTGAAATTTGCGTGCTACTTCACAATTTTTTTTTGTCTGAAAAATAATAAAGACCTTCGAGACCTGAATTGCCCGACGTAATAGATTCCCAGTTAAGGATTAAGTTAAATCATATTTTTTTTATTATGAACGTAATGATCGTTTAATTTGTTATCATCGTTATGATTGTTATGATCGATATAACTATGAAGTTGCTTGTAAGGCTATTTTAAAGGTTTTGAATGATAGATATTTTATATTACAGAACTGTATATTGCAAGTCGGTGCTTTTGACTTGAAATCGAAATGTAAGATATTCACACCTATTACCATTCGTAGGAAAGGAGTAGGAATGGTAATAGGTGTGAAGCACTTCATTGCTGTTTTGTTATAGCGTGCGACTTTCGGTCTCAAGGACGACACTTGTTTGAAATCGCTACAAGTTTTTGACTTGTGTCTTTTACTATGTAGTTAAATATATTATGAATAATAGTAGTCTTATAATATTAGTAACAGAGTACTTTTAAACGTAATGAAAGATATAGGTCAATAACTTTTAATGATTTCAGCTTAGTGTTGTTCATGAGACCGAGCATTGCGCGCTATAACAAAACAGCAATGAAGTGAAGAGTAGGAATGGTAATGGGAATACCAACATATTTCAATTTCAAGTCCAAAAATACCGAAAAATATTTGGATAGCTCAGTTATATTATATATTATATTATATTATATATATTCATTACCTACATATTATATTCATTACCTAACTATAAAAAATAAANTATATATATATATATATATATATATATATTGTGTTAATACCAAAGCAAAAGAGTGATTCAATTATATTTATTATTATTATATATTGTTGAATATAGAAAAAAGTAAACTTTTTTATAATAATTTTTTTCTTTTTTCTGTATTTGGTATTATCACAAATCATACTTTTACTTAAAATACCGAGAAGCATTGCATTAATAAAATACAGATAAAATACAAAACTTTATACATAAAAGCAAATTTAATATTATTCAAAAACGGATTTAAAAATTTATTTTTTGTACTTAGGTAATAAATGTACCGTATAGGTAATGTATATAATGTTATAATACATTATAGTATACAATGTTATAGTACATTATGGTATACAATGTATATAATATTACAATACATTACACATAGTATACAATGTAGCAATATAATGTAATGTAGTAATGTTATGCAATGTAGAAAGTAATGTCATGTAATGTAAATAGTAATGTTACACTAATAAAAATTATGTTATATAAAAAAAATGTTGTTTTTCATATAATATTATGCATTATTTTTATTAAATATATTTCAAGAATCATATTTATATTTATTATATTATATTATATTAATGAGATTGCAAATACTAAATAAAATTATATAATGAAAATACTATTTTATGCAATATTTATTGTAATATTTTAATTACTTGCAATCCTTTGCAAGTAATTAAAATATTACAATAAATATTGCATAAAATAGTATTTTAGAACATAATAAACTTAAATACTATTTTTGAGAAATAATTTAAGTTTATTCTAGTATATAAGTGTTTTGTAGTCTGTAAATAGATGACACAAGATTCTTAACAAATTTATTTAAGTACTTCAGATTGAGAGGGTTACGGTCGATAATATTTCAAAAAAGTTTCAGAGCTATTTCCATAACTTTTTGATTATATTTCAAGAAGATTTCAAATTCTTTCTGTAATATTTTAGCAACCTTTCAACAAAATTTCATGTGCGAGAATCGCGGACATTTTGCTATTCCGGAGCTGTCTCAGAAATATTGCAGATATTTCGCAACTTTTACGAAATGTTTCACTTTTCAGTTGAAATATTTTTAAAATACTTCCGAATTTTTTTTTATTATTTTACGAATTCTGAATACTTTCGGTATGGACGTACATGAATCTATCATGTTTTCCATTATGATATTGACATCCAAAAGAGGAACTTTTCCAGAAAAATTCCAACTGGATCTTGTTCTGGGTGAACAGACTTACAATTTAAGGGGAATAATCCATTTGAACACTTAGAACTTTGCTAAAATTGATTTTGAACTCGAAATTTAGTCATTTTTTCACATTAATCGGGCAGTATTTCTTAAAGCATATATCGTAGAATTAAATAAATTATTGCATTGTGTTCAGCGATCAAAAAGACATACAATACCACATTTAAAATCCGGATTAAGTCATTTTTGCATTAAATCAAACATGTATTAAAAAAAATCAAAACTTTGATTTAAAAATCATTCACTAGCGACCTCTAAATTTTAATATTTTTAAATAAAAGGGTGTTCTTTTGGCATAAAATGGAAGCTTTTGAGATGAGAGGCCGATTAAAAAAATTTTTTTTTTTTAAGAAATATATATATATTTCTGAAAATCTGAACTCATTTTAATCCATTTCAATCCATTCTCACTTGCTAGGATATGGAGTCATATACGCGAGTTTTAGTTCTCGGAATATGTGCATTGAAAACGATACGTCTTATTGGAAGTCTCATATTTGTTCCGATAGAGCGGTATAAACTTTCGGAAAGACCATATAGAGCCATATATGCGAGGTTCGGTTTTCGGAATATGCGCATTGAAAACGATACGTTTGATCGGAAGTCTCATATTTGTTCCGATAAATCGGTAGAAACTTCGGAAATACCGCATAGAGCCATATATGCGAGGAGCGATTATCGAAATATGGGTATTGAAAACAGTACGTTTTATCGGAAGTTTCATATTTGTCCGATAGAGTGGTAGGAACTTCGGAAATATCATATAGAACTATATACGCGAATCATATACATGCGTCGATCACACGTCCGAAAAATCATGTACAGAACAATATGGTAAGTATCTGATTTTCATATTACTCCAGATAGATTCAAGTCTATTAAGAGATTCGTATGGATCAATATCTATTTACATTACATTTTGCGGTTTCGTATAAACTTTATAAAAATTTATAGTCTGATGAAAAGATTAATATGACTTTTAGTAATAGATATGATTGAAATATTCAGTAAACGTATCAGTATTCATCCTGAAAATACGGGACATAAACAAGATAGTAAGGCTTAAATCTCAGATAAACCTTAAATCTCTATCGTACTCAATCGGATTCTATCGATTTTTTTTTAGCAAGGTGTTTATTATCCGTTTTGTACTTTACCGACACCGGACATCTTTCTTTCTTTCCGTCTCTCTTGCCTGCCTTTTAACGCGCCTTTTTACCCGCCTTAATCTTTGCTACCTCACGTCACCGTAAAACGCTTGCTATTTTTATACCGCACTTCCACCGACCTCTCCTCCAATTACTCGCTTGTATCTCGCACCAGACTAGCTAATTAGCTCTCAAATGAGTCTCTCGCTGAACTATCGTACATAAACGCTTAGAATAACGCTAAGATACACTTGCACTGCTTGCACTCTCTCATGCGCCCTCTAACCAAGTCTCTAATTTGAAAATAATAACTTTGTTTCCAGACACTTGTTTCATTCCTAAGTTATTTCAGTTTCTGAATTTAGATGCTATTGTTAGTAGAAATTTGTTTTCACTGGCGAATATGTTGAAACGTGTATTCTTAACGACTGTTTTTAAAATTAAAAAATGTCTTTAGATTTAACGGAATATTAAATAATGAAAGTATCATCGTCTGGATAATATATTCAAAATAATAAAGTGTTAATTCTTAGATACCATTCTATACAATTTTAATTAAATTTAAAACAAACTAGCTTTTTACTCAGCGTTTAAAAAATTCACCTTTCTCTCACTATTTCGAATATAAAATTCATTATTCTCACTTTTTTTGGAAACATTGAGCCGGCGGCAAGCCGGCATGATCTAATAATGAATTTTCCACTAAATAGTTTTTAATTCAAGAGCAATAAATACGTCTGTGATGCTGGCACCTTCACCATAAAAAAGAATTCGCTCTTATGCTATAATTAAGTGCTAATTTAGTGCTAATTTATTCTAGTCCTGAATTTTGTGCTTCTTTCTGTTGCAAGAAATTAATTTCAAAAGTGAGGGTGCTGACTTCATGTTACGCTAGCACTTTTACTTCCGTAAAACATATACAAAGTATTGTAAATAAAGAAATATATAATATAAGAGATATAGAATATATAATATAATATAAAAAATATATATTGTAATAAAAGTACCAAAATTTTTTGCTACTTTTTTGCTTTAAGATGCTGCAAAGAAACTTCGAGAACTTTGAATAATTATACTTATACCAATATCGATTATTATACGTGCGTTTGCATCGCGACATTTCTCTGATGAGATTATTTAAGGGCTATAGACAGAGTGAAGGCCTGAAAAATCGGTGGGGTCTTTGGGATTTTTTAAAAATAATAATAATAAAGTTAGGTAATTTTGTTTTATGGTGTCTTTATTCCATTGATTACTGATGTAAAAAATTTTTTTGCTTGGTTATTAGAATTAAGGCTGCTGTACAAAGGATAACTTTGAACAATTATATTTGCCTCATTGACAATAAATTGACTATATGCGCTGTTTGAAACAAAAAGCTAAAAAATTATGATAGAAAAAATGAATATAGCTATAGCTGGATGTAGGCAAATTACAAAATTGCAAAAAATTACTGGGGCGAACATGTGAATCTTTTTTTTTTAATTTGGTCTCTTTTTTATTACAAAAAAGTTGAATAAAATTGTGAAATTTTTATTAATTATGAAACGGTTATGTCCGGGGATAGAGGTAAGTTTTCTGAATAAAATGCAATTTACACCAAATCAACAGAGCGTATAGTTGTTTTGAGTACATTTTTTGATTTGCTGTCAACCAGGTTGAAAAAAATGATTTTGAGAAAAATACGTTTGAAGTTTTACTTTCAGATTATTGCACAAATTTAAATTAAAAAATTTAAGTTACTCTTATTCGGCAATCCCTGAATCATATAATAGCTCTTTCGTATCTAAAAAACACCAGAAGCAGTTCTAATGCTTAAACGACTTTCGTGTGTTACAAAAACTGTTACGCATCGTCGTACAAAAACTGCTTGTATCTCCATTAATTTTCCGAAAATATCTCTTTAAAACTTGGCATACGTATTTTCGATACATATATCTTTCAAAATATTATAAAAATATTACAAAATTAAAAAATCAATTTTTTTTTAAATTTTACTCTGTTTATAGCTCTTAACTTAAACAGTGAGCAATAAATTCAGAATCGGGATATTCTTAGAGCAAATAATTCTAGAAACATTTTAATTGCTAACCAATTTGCTGACCAAAATTAATTGCTTTGATGTATTTACTCTTGTACGCGAGCTAGCACCGCCACACTATAAATTGATTTTTTATCTTAAATAATGAGCAATAAATTCAGACTCTAAGAATATCTCAATTCTGAATTTATTGCTCATTGTTTAAGATAAAAAAAGTCAACCAATAGAAATAAAACCAATCCTTCGGTTGTCACGAATCATAGGACACGTCACAATCATGATTTTGATTGGAATAACGTTCAAATCAATATTAGACACAGAACATAACTATAATAAAAGACTAATCAGAAATTATAAACATCAAGCGACAAAAGAACGATATTAATTTAAACAAAGACACTGAGTTACTTAATTCTTCATATTTTTTTATTTAACCGACCACTAAAAACCTATAATTAAAAATAATACATTTTCATTGCGACGATTGACACCACAGCATGAACATCATCGACTTATACATATATATTATATTTATTTAATTATCGTCATTTCGTCTTAAATTTTAATTCACGAGAAAAAGAATTTGCGTTACAACAACTGGTGTTAGGACTAATTTGTATTTGACGTACTCCTGAGGTGAATCTCCACAGTAATTCCTGTATGTCTTTTAATATTTCTCGACTTTAATATTTATTTATTATATTTAAGGTCAAATATCGTTGACCATCCAGCTTATTAACTAGTTATGGGAAATGTCGAAGTGTAACCACAGGATAAAGATTTTTATAGATTTTATGTAATACATTCGTTGATGAAGGTTAGAAGTTAGCCGAAACGTTCGACAAATATGTTATTTATAGAGGATTGTTTTATATCAATCGAAATAAACGCGCAATTATTACAGTGCTGATTCCTAAAAGCTCATTTGTAATTTGTTAATTGTTTTAATATTGTATCTGTTTCCTTATATAAGGAATCTTATTTTATTGTAAGTATTGTAAAAAACGCTAGATTATTCTATTATTGTTGATTTTTTATATACATACACACACTCACGTACACACACATCGAAAATTATATAATTATTATGTATAACATTTAAATTTGTTGTTCTTACTTTTATGTAACATAATAAAAGCGTATATATAAAGATTATCTTTATTTTTTCTTAGTTTTCTATTATGAGATATCATCTTAGAGAAATCCTTGTATATTAGGAACCTTTTTTTTGAATGATCAAAATCGGCACTTTTGATGAAAAATTTCATATACAACAAAGTATAGCTATTATCGACTGTTAACTTTTAGCGATGAAATTTAAATATTTCTCATAAATTTGACATGAAGGTAGAGTTTACAAATTAAATAAATTACAAGCCTTCAAAGAAAGACTATAATAGATGATTTTATCTTATATATGTGTATTATATTTATAGTCATTTGAACTGCTCGCCAAATTTATTTTACAGACTTAAACTGTGCTTCAAAATTTACTGCCAGTACTGAAAGTCTATAGACTATAATATCACTATTAAATTTTGTTTAATAGGCATCTATTGAAGAGATTTTTCAGTTTATATATCAGCAATAAGGAATTTACATAGTTGAATGGGTAACATTATCGCTTCTTTAATTTTATTCGTAATCTTATAAACATGCTTAACATTGATTTAATTGTTATAACATATAAGTATTGTTATGTATTGTTCCTATAAAATAACGAGTTTTATCTATTAGGGTGAAATTTGCTGTCTTCAATAAAAAAATTTGATAGAAATATAAGAAACGATTAAATATTTATAAAATTATATCCCTATTTATGAAGTCTATCGCAGGTATTTTAAGTTAGATGCAATTGTTATCGTTTCGAATCAGGTTTTATAATATCTGATTTTTTTTGTTCGATTAATAGGAAATATTTAAATATATATCGCATTTTATGTTCATATTCTCTACGGAATTGACAATGAAGACTCATTCGAAACTTATTTGATATTTTATACGAATATCTTCTATCAGATTCAATGTAAAATAGATGATAGAAATTGTATTAGTGTTCCAATGAGTAATTAATATACATATTTCTTATTTATATAGAATTGAAAATAGAAAATTATTCGGGACATATTTGATATTTTATGTATATACAGAGGGGCACATATGCCTTCAGGACATTTATGAATTTGGCCTTGCACTTTTGGATTTTTGTAATTTTCTTGATTGTACTGTGTTGTGCTACGTTTATGCCAAATTTTGCCGCAAATCGCAGCTCAATAACATGAAGGGTTAAAAAAAACTTTTTGCTGGCCTTAGTATTTAATATTTAGAAATGAATTACTCCAAACCAGTATAATTTGCGAATGGTGTCAGATAATCTGTGAGTTGTGCTGAATTCTGCTACTCAAAACCTGAGGCACATGCATAAAAAATAGAGATTAGTTTAAGAATATATCGATAGAAGATTTTGAAAAAAGAGTGGGGGCAAATAAAAAAAAAACATTTTTGGATTTTTTTTTAGTTGTGTCGGATTGTGTTACGACAGTACAACTTTTTCTTACATATAGAAAAGTTTCCTCAGATTAACAGATTTCGCGGTATTGACGAAGGCCAACAAAATTCATTGAGCTGCGGTTTGTGGCACAATTTGGCGCAAACATAGCGCAACACAATACAATCAAGAAAATTACAAAATTTGAAAAGTGCGGGGCCAGCAAAAAATATGTTTTTTTTATTTTTGGGAAACACTTCATGTTATTGAGCTGCGGTTCGCGGCACAAATCAGCACAAACGTAGCATAACACAGCACAATTAACATAGTTACAAAATTCGAAAAGGGTCAACTTCACACACGTGCCTTCAGGTTTGTTCGCATGTTCCAACATGCTCCAACATGCTCAAACTCATTTCACAAAATGGTAAACCATGTCTATGCACTACTTCATATTAAAATTTTTATTGTATTCATTCTGAATTAATAAATTCTGTATTCTAGTTTTAAATAGTGTTTACACGAAAGTATGGCTGTGTTCCGAAATTACTGCCAGTACTGACAATCTATAGTTTACGTCACGTGCACTATAGATCTTCAGTACTGGCAGTAAATTTCGAAAAACAACCTATCTTGCTTTCTTTACCGAGAAAAAAAGGAGGAAGAAAGGAGAGAAGAGAGAGGGAGAGAGAGGGGGGAAGGATAGCGGAGAGAGAGAGAGAGAGAGGGGGAGAGGGGGGAGAGAGAGAGAGAGAGAGAGAGCGCGCGTCTGTTTGATGTAATGAGATTAAAATAACATGTGTTTAGATTCAAATCGTTTTATGCTGACGTTCATTTTTAGCTCCAAAATATAGGCTACGTGATTAAAATTGATGAATATCGAATGTCAATTTTGATAACATGACGCTAAAAATAAGCGTCGAGCATTAGCATGAGAAGATTCCTACAGAATGTGTAGAAATGATAATGATTCTCTACGCTAATTTCGCATCTCTTTAGAGGATTTTTTTCGAGAAATGTAGCACTCTCGGTGATATCAAGTCGATTTTTTTTGCACAAAAAAATCGATAGATAAAGAACTCATAGCTTTTCGATTACAAATCAAATAATAAGAACTTTCCGAAAATTACGGAAAAGACAAAGTAACAAAATAAAAGCTTTAGCTTGAAATCAAATTTATTTTAAACTTTATTTGCATAAAATTTTGAGTCTGAGTAGTTACAAAGATACATGTACAATGATATAGTGCCAAGAATATAAAAGTCGTAATAGTAGATAGTGATTGCTCATGTCGTATTCTCCAAGAAGAATCAAATAACAAATAGTTATAGGACTCTTAGTTTCTTAAAAAACAATACAAAAATGTATAGGTCACATAAAAGTCAACGTAATTAAGTATAAATGTAAGAATTATAATATGATATATTAAATGTATAAGAAAATTCTATAAATAACACATTGTAAAATACATTACATTACATTATATGTTTTGGTTCTTGAGTTGAGTCATCCTCAGATAATAATTTACAATCTTAATATTCATTTCCATTGTCATAGAAAAATTATGATGAAAATTTTTCAATTTTATTGCGATATTGATGAATGCCTCACGGAGACCAATTACTTGCAAGCGATTTACTAATCGATTGTTCGAAATTTCATGATATTCTAATTAAAGAAATATATTTGTTAATTAAATAAATAAAAATAAAAAAATAATCTAAATAAAAAATTAATAAATAAAAATAAAAAAATTAATAAAAAGTTAATTAATAAATAAAAAAAAAAGAATATAAATAAGATAAAAATTTGTTAAAATATTATCTACTTTTAAATTCCGTAAAAATCAAGCAACAACATCATCTCAATAAAACATTTCAATGTGATCGCAGTTATCATTTCTTAAGAAGAAATATTTCGTCAAATTCATCATAAAATCGTATAAAATATAAGAATATACCAGTTAGGTAGTAATAATATGTACACAGTCACTACATTAAAACTTGAGAGAGAGATAATTTGTACAGATCGAATCTTCCAGAAAGAATTTTTTGAAAGATATGTTAACGGTAAGGCTGACTATCACTATCTGAGAGACAATTAATAGATTTACAAAACGACTAGATAAGAACAATGTTAAATTTTATAATCGATCTTATACGCTTTGTGAAGGCCCTCCGTGTCTGTTTGGAGATTAAGACTGTTTTTTTGCATTTTAATATTTAACATTTCAGAAATTAAGCGTTTATTATAATATGGCTCTTCATCAAAAGTATCTGGATGTTATTCCAGTCAAAATCGTTATTGTTTGTACAATCGCGTACTACTGCTCGTCCACGTTGAATACTTCTGACTTTAACATTGATTGTGTCAAAAAAATGAATTTGAGAGGATAATCATTCTCTATTAGTATATTAACAATTAATGTAAGATTTTTTTGATAGAATTTAGAGTCAGATAACAATAAAGCTCTGTCTACAAACCAAAAATTATACTCTTCTTTTGGAAGATAAAATAATTTGAAAAATAATTTAAAAACCTCCCCCGAAAACCCTTGGTTTTGGATACCAATCGAAGGTTAAATGTTTTTCTCTGATCATAATCGTAACATCAAGGAAATTTAGTGAATCAGAGCCTATTTCTAACATGAATTGTAGACATGAATGAAACGAATTAAAACTTTTAAGAAACGAATTGATTTCAGAGGAAGAAACAGCAGTAACTAGATCGTCAACGTAACGATAATAAAAAAGAAACTGATTGTAAGATTATTGTAAGATAACAAAGATATTCTCTCTAATTTTTGCATTAGTAAGTCTGCAATGATGGGTGACAACGGAGAACCTATAGATGTGCCGAAATTCTGTTTATAAATGGTATTATTAAATGTAAAATATGTTGAATCTAGAATAAACTTATACTGCAGTCTATGTTCTGTAATTACCGAACATAAACAGATGACACATGATTTTTATTGGAATAACACCTAGATACTAGATGACCATGTTATAATAAACGCTTAATTTCTGAAATGTTAAATATTAAAAAGCAAAAAAAAAACAGTCTTAATCTCCAAACAGACACGGAGGGTCTTTATAAAGCATATACATCGATTAACAAAATTTGACATTGTTCTTATCTAGTCGTTTTGTCAATCTATTAATTGCCTCTCAGGTAGTGACAGTCAGCCTTACTGTTAACATATCTTTCAAAAAATTCTTTCTGGAAGATTCGATCTGTACAAATTATCTCTTTCAAGTTTTAATATAGTGACTGTGTATTACACGTATTATTACTATCTGGTATACTACCTCTTATATTTTACACGATTTTATGATGAATTTGATGCAGTATTTCTTCTTAAGAAATGATAACTGCGATTACGTTGATGAGTGTTTTATTGAGATGATGTTGTTGCTTGGTTTTGACAGAATTTAAAAGTAGATAATATTTTAACAGATTTTATTTTATTTAGATTCTTATTTTTTTATTTTTATTTATTGGTTAACAAATACATTTCTTTAATTAGAATATTATGAAATTTCGAACAATCGGTCAGTAAATTGCTTGCAAGTAATTCATAGTCTTCGTGAGGCATTCATCATCGCTATATAAATTGGAAAACAATCGCGATTTTTCTATGACGATGGAAATGAATTTTAAGGTTGTGAATTTTGTATTATCTGAGGATGGTTCAATTCAAGAACCGAAGCATGTAATGTAATGTAATGTGTTTTACAATGTACAATATTATTTATAAAATTTTTTTATACATTTAATATATCATATTATAATTCTTACATTTATACTTAATTACGTTGCCTCTTATGTGCCCTATACATCTTTGTATTGTCCTCTAAGAGGAATTTGATTTAAAATGGCTCCAAGTAGAAGAACTTAACACTAAACAATCTATGTGCGAAGGTATTTATACACGTCCCAAGGCCCACGCGTCTTGTGTCTTTCGATTTATGCCACCTCTATGTTAATGGTACTACGTGAAAACGTTGATAACTATCATGTTGGGATGTAGATTACAATTATCTCTAAAGTGCCATCTCTATCGCACACGGAGTGAAAAAAAAATTATAAACAGAAAAATTGATTCTGAAAAGAAACGAGTATTGTTTTTGTTGATGAGAAGCAACCCCTTTCGAGGCGAGGATTCAGGATGGTTGGAAATCGCTGGGTACGCTGCGCTACGACGCGTCGGGCGTTGGTAAGGCATCCGCGACGCGTAGTGAAGCAAAGGGGGCTGTACAAGGGGGAAAGAGCGTCATAGCGTGTGTGAGTGAAACGTATCGGGGCTCGGTCGAAAGAGAGAAAAAGAGAGAAAATTTAAGGGGAAGAGAGAGAAAATGAGAATGAAAGGAAGGAGGAAAAGACAGAGAGAAAGAAGGAGAGGGAGAGCGTGCGCGCGCGCGCGCGCGAGAGAGAGAGAGAGAGAGAGAGAGAGAGAGAGAGAGAGAGAACGATGCTCTCCTTATGAAACGTTATACGTATATGTGCGTATGCGCGGGGGGTTTCGAAAGGCAGAGCACACGACGACGACGACGACGACGACGGCGGCGACGACGCTGACGACGACGACGATGACGACGATGGCGACGATGACGGCGACGATGACGACGGCGACGGCGGCGACGGCGGCGACGGCGACGACGGCGACGACGACGACGACGACGACGACGGCGACGACGACGACGGCGACGACGACGACAACATACACGACTACTACTATGACGCCGCGTGGGGGTTGCACGAAGACCCCCTGGTGGGGTTCTGGCCGCCGACCCTACAGTCCCCCGCTGGAAATGATATCAGTCGCGACTCGGTCGAGGGAGCCCTAGCACATCGTATTACACCGTCGGTCGCGCCGTGCCCCTCGCAGAGTATAATCTCATAAGTCTCATTGTCCCGTGATATATTTTGAATATTGCTCTTCCAGCAAGTGTACATTCGTTGTAGCCGTCGCTGCCTGAAAACTCGTAAACACCACTGCAAGTCTAATACACGAGGCCTATATAAAAAAAAAGAAGAAAGTCCCCATAATCATCATTTACCCTGAGCAAAATCGAAGATTTTACATTGGAGATCACAGATATTCGGGGTGGCTGTCATACGACGTTTCTTGCGCGATCAAGAGGAAATCGTTACGAGCGAGAAAAGTGGTAAGCTCTTCGCCTATTTCCTTCTCCCGCCTCTGTCGCCGGAGCGCGATCCGGAGGCGCGACGTCAACGTCGAGGCGCAGATATTAATAGAGTTCGGAGAGAGAAGGTATCAGCGTGGCGCGGCGTGGTGCGGCGCGGTGCGGTGAATGCGATTCTAACGTCTTTCGCGTTTGATGATTTCGCGCGAGACTCACGCATTCCTGGGATATGGCGATCACGTGCGAGCTTCGTCGATGCTTTTTTTACGGTTGTTTGCCTTTTCATCCTCCTTAATATCTGTGCGTAAGTCGCACGTGAGTGATAGGCGTGCATTCAAACGTATTAGAGCCCAATGCATTTCTCTCGTTTTCGTTAATTCATTTGTCAAAACAGTCCTCCTAATCGTTGCCAGATTGGCTACCGATACTGCGCGTTACATCAGTACGTGAGCTTAACAGAACAACGGCTCATGACGTACAAGGCCTCTTCATGGCATTGTCGCAGCAGAGCGACATTTCTCGACACGAATTTGAGATATGAGAATCGCCACACGTATTAATTAGCAGAATTTACATTTACCCAGGTAGAACACAGAGTCATGGTATTATAGAATGTCATCGTAACTTTATTTGTATAAGTAAATTTATAAGTGAGACAAATAAGATCACGATAATATTATTACGATTTCTGCGTTCTATCTGCACGTAATTTTCTTATGTTGTGTTATAGAATTCTTTTTTAGAGACTACAATAAGTCATTACTCAAGCTTTAAGTCTTAAAGAAATTAAGCCGTAAGAAATTAATCATTGTTTTTTTTGTGATTTGTCAATTACTAATTATGGCTTAAGACTTAAGTTTAGGGAACAGTATTGAATCACCCAAAATATCAATTGTTCTTAATTTTCTTAGTCATCATTGAACGTTTCTAAGTTTATAATTAGATTTTTCTGAAAGTCATGCTGCTCGATTTCACGCATTCGCGAATTTTTTCCGGTTGCATTGCTTACATGAGAAAAGATATGGAAAAAAGGGTGCGTTTGTCCCATTCCTGCACAAGGAATGGGAGTCCTTTGGAAATGCGTGGGAGGGTCCACCAACAAAATTATGGATCGAGGCTACGCGAGGGTTCACGACTGCGCATGACTATTCGCCGTTATTACCCTAGTCATACACACGTACATGCCGAACGCACGAGCCCTTTCCTGCTGGAGAACCTCTTCTTTGAGATTCCTTGTTCTTGGAGGCATTACGAGGCACTGTGGTACGTGCCAGCATAGGGCAAAATTTGGAGGTGCGCAAAATTTTAATAGGCAGCGCTACTCTTGTAAATATAAAGCTATACTTTACTTGATATTTTAAATGAATTAGCTAAAAGTGGTTTTCTGGAAATCTTGTCAAATTCAGCAATAGCGTTATTATTATTAACTGTGCCAATGTCTATGGCAACTGCAGAAGCATCTTTTTCAAAATTAAAAATAAAGAATTATCTGAAAAATATAATAACGCAGACGTGGTTATTTAGTGGCGATTTAGCTATGATATCAATTGAAAAAGAACAGTTTTGATTATGTAATCAATCTTACGTAACAATTGAAGACATAATCAGAATATTTTCGGAAACTAAAGCCACAAAATATAATAGTATCAATAAAGGTTTATAATGCCAATGAGAGCCAACACTGTTTTGTGTGTGTGTAATCAAATATTATATATATGTCAATCACTGATTACAGACGTTTCGACCATAAGATTTAGTCTTCATCAGTGTGTCGATAACATTTGCGAAGTCAAATTAATTCATTACGACGATGTAGGCGCATACAGTTAATGAAACATCGTTAAGCTATTGTCCAAATTTAAGAACTTCGTAATCGTCTATTGTACTTAGATGGATACCCAAACACTAATTCAGTCATTTAAATTAATTTTATAAATGAAATTTTAAAAAAATTATTCATAGTCAAAGTATTAAAATTAATTATATTAGTTAGACAACCTTACTTTGTATTCAGCAAAACGATGATCCGTTATAAACGCGATTATAACGGATGTGATTATAACTATGTCTTAAGAGTGTGTGAGAGAACGTTTCTCTCAGAGGATTGTTTATAAGGCTTAATGTCAAATAGCATACATACCAACATAAAATTCGATGATAAAAAATTACAACTAGTAACAGCAATAAACCGAATTAATTACCAATTTACTAAAAAAATTTATTTTATTTTATTTATTTATCAACATCTTACTTACTAATGATTATCCTTTAAGACTAATTTTTGAAAACATTAAAAAAAAGGTTACACACTAAATTCGAACAACTTAACAGTACTACACATCGAATGACTACTGCTAATAAATTAATTACATATTTTACAGTCCCTTTAATAGTAGAGAAGTTCAAGAGATTTTTTAAAAATAAGAGCGGTACGTTTGGCATATATAAGACTTAATAAACTTAATACTATTATAAAAACGCAAAAGGATAAATTACCTTCACTATCACAATTTAATGTAGTTTACAAACATTGTGATGCAGCTTACGTGGGCCAAACAAAACGATTACTGAAAACACGAATTAATGAACATCGTAATCACATAAATAGGAATACCACAACATTCAGTAATTACAGAGCATAGAATGGAGCACAATCACGACTTTGAATGGAACGATATTAAAATCTTAAATGAAGAACAAGGATATAATAAGAGACTAATTTCGGAAGCTATACATATAAAAAAGCAAAATAATGGACTGAATTTACAAAATGACACGGAATTTGATTTATAATGATTTAATTTATAATGATTTATTTAAGAATAGATGATGTTTCCATGTTTTATAAGTTATAAAAATTTGTATGGTTAATTTTTAAGTTGGTAATTAATTTCGATTCATTGCTATTACTAGTTGTAATTTTATATCGTCGAATTTTATGTTGGTAAGTTATTTAACATTAAGATTTATAAACAATGAGAATACGAAGCGTCTTCTCACACTCTCAAGATATAGTTATAATTACGTCGCGTTTATAACGGATCATCGTTATGCTGAGTACAAAGTAAGATTATCTAACTGATGTAATTAATTTTAATACTGTGACTATGAATAGGTTTTTAAAAATTTTACATATAAAATTAATTTTAGCTGAAATGACTAAATTAATGTTTATATAGCTAATATATAGTTAAGGACAACAGACGGAAATTGTTAAATTTGGACAACAGCCTAACGACGTATCATTAACTGTATGCGCTTATATCATTATAACGAATTAATTTGACTCTGAAAGTGTTATGGACACATTGAAAAAGGTCAAATTTTATGATCGAAATGTCTGTAATCGGTGATTGATATATATATATATATATATATATATATAT